>CATNEM010000341.1:745000-777500 GCA_950096795.1 Macrostomum cliftonense | reverse complement strand
TGCCGTGTTTTACGCAATGCCGCCAGACTCAACAGTGGTGGCCCTGCAGATACTGAAAGTGCCCAGAATATTCCGCATATTCAAACTAACTAGACACTTCTCCGGATTGAAAATTCTGGTGCACACTATGAAAGCCTCGTCGCGGGAGCTCATGCTGCTGGCAATTGTGTTCGCCATCTTTGTTATACTGTGCGGCACAGCGGTATTCATCTGCGAGCAGTTCGTCGAGACGCACTCAAACGAGTTCACTACTATACCCATCGGATTCTGGTGGGCACTGGTTACTATGACTACGCTTGGATACGGCGACGTTGTGCCGAAAACTTTGCCGGGTAAGTGTTATTATAAACTATTAATAGTGATAATATATGAAGCAACTGCTGAGTAAATTGGTGGTGCTATAGAAGTGGCAACTCTGAGAAACGACATTTTTAGCTGTTCAATAGTTTAGGTTGGGTCAGAAAATTACGAGTAAATGTACACTCTTGGTAAATGTACACTCCAAAATGTACAGTCATTGGCATAAAATTGAAAATACAGGACAGTAACAAAATAAAGAAATTAGTACGATGGTAAGATTGTACATTAGTTACTATGGTAATGCCAATTTTTAGCGCTACAATCTTTTATTAAAATCCTATGCAGTGTTTTCGGATGTATTGTAGTAAGCGGAAGTGGGATGTAAATGAATACGAACATGTTATCTACTGGTGGGCTTTTGAACTTTGCGATCGGTTTCGCTTCTTTGCTGACCTTATTTATTTCCTCATGCGCGTGTACTTTCTTCTCTACCAGAAGTAGAAAAACAAACTGCCTGCATGCTTTTATTTTCTTATTAAAGAATCAGCAGCAAAACCAAATACAAATTGCATTAAAAAGCCACCTCTCTGAATTTACCATTCCCTTTTCCCTCATCCAATCTTTCCTGGGAGCCGTAATTTGATTTTAAATAAAAAAATCAGTTTGTAAAGATTTATAGCGTGTATGGTTCTGACTTTACATATAGGTCCATTAGTTTCTCTTGGAACTGAATGGCTTGATACAAACTTCCTTAGATCTTGGATTTTTATTGAATTTACGCACCTTTTTTAACGAAAACCATAATTTACTCGCGAGCTTTCTTGTTCTGCTTTTGTTTTACGAGTAGTTTAAACTTAATTAAAACTCAAAAAAGTACTTCGTAAGCAGCTCTCAACATGATATTCCTTTATTTACAGTGCACCTATAATGCTACAAAAACTTCGCTCGCTATGTACACGGCTGACAGATTCGCCAACCTCACACCCTAATGTACACAGACTAAAGAATCGCCAATCTCACACCCTAATGCACACGGACTAAAGAATCGCCAACTTCACACCCTAATGTACACAGACTAAAGAATCGCCAACCTCACACCCTAATGTACACAGACTAAAGAATCGCAAATCTCACAACCTAATGTACACAGACCAAAGAATCGCCAACCTCACACCCTAATGTACACAGACCAAAGAATCGCCAACCTCACACCCTAATGTACACAGACCAAATAATCGCCAATCTCACACCCTAATGTACACGGACTAAAGAATCGCTAACCTCACACCCTAATGTACACGGACTAAAGAATCGCCAACCTCACACCCTAATGTACACGGACCCAAGAATCACCTAACACCCTGAAGTCGTCAAGAGCGTCAGGGATAATAGTATTTTCGGTTTTTTCCCTTACTTTTTTATTTTTACCGATCCAGAATTTTGAACTGAATTGAATTATGAATCTCGGTTTTACAATCAAGAAAATTGAAGAAACTGCGAGGAATTTACCATTTTAATTGTTAATTTAATTAAAAATTTTAAGTTTCTGTGGGTCTATTCAAAGAATCTGAAAAAATTGACACCTAAACGACAAATCAGGGCTTGAAAGGGAGTCAGAAGACGCCAATAAGGGCGTATGAAAGGCTAGACAAGATACTAGAAACAAAAAGGGAATTTGAGGTGCCAAAAAATTGGATTCAAAACCCATCTAGTAAAAATAATTTGCCGCTGGGTGAATATGCCGGCCTCAATTTCATTAAAAAAACACCTGGCCTTGAAACTGCAACTTTCTCAACAGGCTACCTGGTTGGCGGTGTGTGCGCAATCAGCGGGGTGCTCGTCATCGCACTGCCCGTGCCCATCATCGTGAACAATTTCGCCCTGTACTACACTCACGCTCAGGCCAGGCTGAAACTGCCCAAGCGCAAGAAGCGCGCTCTTGTCGGCGCGCCCGACGCGTTGAAACAGACAATCGGCTCGCTGTCCGAGATCAACGAGGAATGCTTGACGACTCTTGGCGGCGGTCTTGGCGGCGGCGGCGGCGGTGGCGGCAGCGGCTGCTGCGACAGCGACGACACTGAAGATTCGTCGGCTGAAGGGGCGGTGGACAATCGCGAAGAGCAGCTTAGTGAGTGTCACCTGTTAGACAGGAGTGTCACCTGTTAGACAGGGGTGTCACCTGTTAGATAGGAGTGTCACCTGTTAGACGGGAGTGTCGCCTGTTAGACAGGAGTGTCACCTGTTAGACGGGAGTGTCGCCTGTTAGACAGGAGTGTCACCTGTTAGACAGGAGTGTCACCTGTTAGGAGTGTCACCTGTTAGGAGTGTCACCTGTTAGGAGTGTCACCTGTTAGGAGTGTCACCTGTTAGACAGGAGTGTCACCTGTTAGACAGGAGTGTCACCTGTTAGACAGGAGTGTCACCTGTTAGACGGGAGTGTCGCCTGTTAGACGGGAGTGTCGCCTGTTAGACAGGAGTGTCACCTGTTAGACAAGAGTGTCACGTGTTAGACAGGAGTCACACCTGTTAGACTACAGTGTCAAATGTTTGACAAGCGAGTCACTATTTGCTATTTGCCTACGGGGTCATCACAGAGTTATTTAGCTACGGTTTTTGCTAAACGATATACATGTAGCTCGTAAATCATGCACTGATTAACACCGCCCTAGGACACAGCAGCTCTGCAGCGGAAACTCCTCCAGGAATCACTGTTGAATTTATGGACGTTAGCGAGGTTAATAGACCTCGCGTTCAACCGCAGAACTGCTTGTCTGTTCCAGGTAACACTTTTTTTTAAACTTTGGCTTTATTAATGTTAATGATGGGTCGTGCAAGTCAGTAGGGGAGTCAGTAGGGAAGTCAGTAGGGGAGTCAGTAGAGGAGTCAGTAGGGTAGTCAGTAAGAGAGTCAGTAGGGTAGCCAGTAGGGGAGTCAGTAGTGGAGTATTATTAGATGAGGAGTCAGCAGGGGAGTCAGTAGGGGAGTCAGTAGGGGAGTCAGTAATGGAGTCAGTAGGGGAGTCAGTAGGGTAGTCAGTAAGGGAGTCAGTAGGGGAGTCAGTAATGGAGTCAGTAGGGGAGTCAGTAGGGGTGTCAGTAAGGGAGTCAGTAGGGGAGTCAGTAGGGGAGTCAGTAGGGGAGTCAGTAAGGGAGTCAGTAGGGGAGTCAGTAGGGGAGTCAGTAGGGGAGTCAGTAATGGAGTCAGTAGGGGAGTCAGTAGGGGAGTCAGTAAGGGAGTCAGTAGGGGAGTCAGTAGGGGAGTCAGTAGGGGAGTCAGTAGGGGAGTCAGTAGGGGTGTCAGTAAGGGAGTCAGTAGGGGAGTCAGTAGGGGAGTCAGTAGGGGAGTCAGTAGGGGAGTCAGTAGGGGAGTCAGTAGGGGAGTCAGTAGGGGAGTCAGTAGGGGAGTCAGTAGGGGAGTCAGTAGGGGAGTCAGTAGGGGAGTCAGTAAGGGAGTCAGTAGGGGAGTCAGTAGGGGAGTCAGTAAGGGAGTCAGTAGGGGAGTCAGTAATGGAGTCAGTAGGGGAGTCAGTAGGGGAGTCAGTAATGGAGTCAGTAGGGGAGTCAGTAGGGGAGTCAGTAATGGAGTCAGTAGGGGAGTCAGTAGGGGAGTCAGTAGTGGAGTCAGTAAGGGAGTCAGTAGTGGAGTCAGTAAGGGAGTCAGTAAAGGGCAGTAAGTAAATAATTATACCATAAATTGATGGTAAAATTGTGTCACCTTAAAATACTACAGTTGCTGATAGAAAAAAATAGTTTTCGTACGTTCACGAGTGATAGCAGTCAGCCCCCCATGACCAGAAAGTACTGCTGGCATTCTAGCGCATCAAAGTGATATTTTCCGCTAATACAAGGAAACATAACAAAAATGTGGTGCACTTCACAAAGAATTGTCAGACTTGGTGTGAATGATACAGCGATGCTTCATCACTGAGTCAGACTTCCCTTTTAAGGATTAAATTCTTCAATGTCATTACTTTCGAATCAGCCTCTCTTTAGAGAAGAGTCAGCCTCTTCTTCAAGTCCATCAAGTCTCTAACCCCTTCTGCATCAACAGACGCTTCAGGCAGATCAGACGACCAAGACTTCACACTGAGCAGCAATGGAGGCGCAGCAGCGGGCGGCAGTCAGAGCACCATCGCCGTACTGAAAAATCCTCGCCTTCAGAGGCGGTCGAGCCTCAGACCTAACGGCGGAGTCAGCGGTGGCTCACCGGCAGAGGAGTCCAGGTCCCTGTCAGCGGCTCAGAAACAGGGTGAGTTCATTATTTGTATACTTGATTCGCGTCAAAATAGATATATTTCACCTTCGGACATACTTAATTTAACATGAAATGTTAAGGCTAATGCAATTAACCAACTACACTGGTTTTGCATGCCGGCCCTCCGACAAGGCAAGGCTGGGCCTCATTTTAGTGACCTGATACTAATGATGATGCAGTGCCTATGATGATATCTATGTATCTATGTATCTGTGTATCTGTCTATCTATCTATCTATCTATCTATCTATCTATCTATCTATCTATCTATCTATCTATCTATCTATCTATCTATCTATCTATCTATCTATCTATCTATCTATCTATCTATCTATCTATCTATCTATCTATCTATCTATCTATCTATCTATCTATCTATCTATCTATCTATCTATCTATCTATCTATCTATCTATCTATCTATCTATCTATCTATCTATCCTTGCTGAATTACTTTCTAATCTACATTTAGTGTCACTTTATTTAAGCTACAAAAATGCTTTATCAGCTTAACGTTTCTTGCGGAGAAATATATTATTTCTGAAATAAGTCAAATGTGGAGTCCTCTAAGTCAGTAACTGGGCTACGAGCAACGACAGAAAACGCACTCTAATCTTATCTTGCTTGCGTGGCATGCAAGATGCAACCCGCTGACCTCGTTGCTCCCCTCCACTACGAATTGATTTGAATCAAGTAGGAATTATCCCAGCGCCGCTTGAGACCGCTCACATCAAATAATTGCTTGGGCAGAGAAACAGCAAAATTATGTTCCGATTCCCTTTCTTACTGTGCCAGCTTTGATTGGAATCACGTGACTTGGCCGCAGATGTTGGCTTGGATTTGTTATAATTTGAATCTGTTAAGTTTTTCTTTTACCCCATTTAAAAAGCTCTTTACTATCTAGTAATTTGGATTTGATTAAAAGGATTTTAAGATAATTAAATATAGTAATATACAAACAAATGAACAGACAGACACACAGACAGACAGACAGACAGACAGACAGACAGAGAGACAGACAGACAGACAGACAGAGAGACAGACAGACAGACAGACAGACAGACAGACAGACACAGACAGACAGACAGACAGTCAGACAGACAGACAGACAGACAGACAGACAGACAGACAGACAGACAGACAGACAGACAGACAGACAGACAGACAGACAGACAGACAGACAGACAGACAGACAGACAGACAGACAGACAGACAGACACACAGAGACACAGACATACAGACACACAGACAGACACACAGACACACAGACAGACAGACACACAGACAGACAGACAGACAGACAGACACACACAGACAGACAGACAGACAGACAGACAGACAGACAGACACACAGACAGACAGACACACAGACAGACACACAGACGGACAAACAGACACAGAGACACACAGACAGAGAGACAGACAGGCAGACAGACAGACAGAGAGACAGACAGACAGACAAGACAAATCTCAAATTGATAAGAGACCATGGATTTTCAGCCCTGTTCAAACGCGCCAAAAGCTACGGTGACGCCTACTCCATCACCGAAGGCCTTGAATCCTCGTGGCCAGCTGCTGGTGAGAAAAAAACCAAGTCAAAGCATCCAGATTTTCCTTTAAAATCCCAAAGAAAAATCATAACAATTAATCAGCAGTTTTAAAGATTCTGTCACGTGACTATTTTGTCTATTGCGTCACAGAATAGTTTTTAGTTGGGCTGCACGCTTCACCCATAAGACAAAAAGAGTATACTTGATCCAAATTTTTAATAAACGATTTGATGAAAGTAGAAACAAAAAGTTTTGACTTCTAATTTGTTTAGTCATACAGTCGGAAATGATGACAAATTTACTTTGAACCAATTCCCCTTCGTCACTTAAGTCTGACTCACTTAGGCTTCACAACTCCTGATCTGCACAAATCAATCACATAATTGAACCAATAGTCCCTCTGTCGACACTCTTAATTATCGGTCTAAAAGAAACCCGAACCCACTGTGAAACCAACTGCTAATTTGTGAAGCCTACAGATCCTCGCGGACCAGGAAGGTAGACAGGCGGGCTGCCATTGGCTCCGTGCCAGAAGCGGCGCCTCTGCTTTCCCTGCCAACTGTTCGAGAAGGCAACAGAAGCTGCTGCGCAAAGCATCAAACAGTTGCTGCCGCTGCTGCTGTTGCTTCTGCAGCAAATTCTTTCGACGACGAGACCATGCTAGTGACAGGTTCGGGGCATGTTCCACTTTCTCGTCACTTTTTTGCTTCTTCCTCTCTTTCTCAAGCTGTTCGTGTCAATCTTTTTCCCGGGTGCACCAACATCGCATGAAGTCACGGTCGAGGCAAACTTTCGGCTTTCACTTTTAGCATAGCTGTTGAAGGCCACTAAATATTCGTGCGAATTATACAATACGAATACGTGCTTTCTGGCTAGGGAGAAAATTGATTTGAAACAAAATATTGTTATTTCCTGCAGTTTGCAGTTTGAAAAAAAAGATTGGATTTCTTTAACTGAAGCGAAGTGCGAAAGCTCGGCAAATTTGAAACATTTTTTAAATGATTTTTTCGCCTCGTGGTCTCGGGTTCGAATCATAATTATAGGAGACTTCCCTTGAGCTCATGGAAAATGCACAACAACATTACTGTATTCAATACTGTATTGATATTTCTTAAAGTTTTCGGTTCACTGCTGCACTGCTCGCAATCAGTCTAACAACCATCATATCCGGAAAGGGAAGGGGGGAATTGTGCGAGCAGCCGAATTCTCCAGTCAAACTGAGCTGCTGGTCCTTGATTAAATTAGAATTTAGGAGAAGTGAAATGATGCAGCCAAAACCTCCCTGCAGAGGCTGTTTCTAACAAATGAATTGACGCGGAAAGTTCGATCACTCTCTGGAAGTGAGGGGAAAAAAGGCTGAATTTCGCTCAAGTGGCATCTCTTTCAGTTTGAATTATTCGTGCAAAAGACTCAACGTTTTTTGATCACTTACTACTATAGCTAATCCATCCAAATTACTTATTCCTCATTTAATTTTTTTGCACTTGTTTGTTTCAATCATCAGAAGAAAGTTCTATTGATAAAAGCATTAATTTGATTTTGTGCTTTTGTGCGTCTAGGAATGCATCTGACACAGTGCATTATGCATTATAACTTTTTTTCACTTGCTCGCTAATAGGCGAGGTTGCAGCTGTGTACAGCAGGCCAGCATCACCGTCATCTGATTCGATGGCGTTTCTGCTTTTTGGTAAAACAATTCACAAAAAATTTTCATTATTTTGACGGCCGTAATTCTTAGAAACTATACTAATATTCGTGTGCACATCAAAACAGTAGTTTTTTATTTTTTATGTTTCTATTCTATTAGACTACGAAACCTGATAAAAAGAACTTAATTAGCTATTTAAATAAATTATCTTACACTATCTACTCTTGTATTATCCCAATTTTACTAAACTTAAATTTAATTAAAACGACAAATACGACCCAAAAGTCTAATGGCACATTACTCGTTTGCAAAATTTGCTAAAGTTTTCTAAGAAAATTTAAACAAGCTATCTTACATTATCTACTTCTGTAGATTCTACTATTTTTCAATAATTTAAAAGATCCAAAAATAAATAATTTAAATCAGCAGCAGGTAAAATTAACAAAATAAAAATTGGGGTTGTATTAAAAAATGTATCGTTTCTACATTAAATAAAAAGTTAAATAAAAAATTATTTACGTCATTTCACGAAAGCAACTACTGCTATCTTTAACTTTTGTGTTAAAATTCTTTTTAGTTTTCATTCATAATTTGTAGTTGATGCACTGCACTACAAGCTGATGCTTTTGCACGTTACAAAAAGCACTTTTCACTTAGTAAAAAAAGTTTTTTATTACATTTTTTCAATTTTGACGTCACTATAGTGTTAAAATATGCACTTTATTTCTGTTTAACTAATTGATTTTTCAATTTTCTAAGTGTACTTTAAAGCAATGCACTTTTTAAATAGCTGTAAGTATCTGAGGCACTTGACTATAGCAGACCCATATTATTCTTAACCCTGATTAGATTAGAATGCCTTCATGATCTAAATAACTATTTCAAGTTTATTATTCATACTATGACGTAATCCTCTGCTTTTTATTCCCGTTTCCCATGTACACAGAGAGCACCCCGGACTCGGACAGCTTTCTGACGCCCCGAGTCAGCCTGATGCCTGAGGCGCCAAATCCGCGTGACCGTCGAAGGAGATCCCTCACACCCGGGGTTGCCAGTGGCGGTCCGGGCAGCTCATCGAGCGGAACGGCTGCTTGAGAATCATTTTATTTTTTCGTTTGCAAAAATTCTGCACTGCTTTTTTAGTTGCTTTCCTGCGCATTAAACGCCATGAACTAGGTTTGATAAGCCATTAGATTGGATTGCTAATCTATCTGTCTGATAAAGGATTATAATGGATTGCTAATCTATCTGTCTGATTGAGGATTAGAATGGATTGCTAATCTTTCTGATTGAGGATTAGAATGGATTGCTAATCTCTGGCTGATTGAGGATTAGAATGGATTGCTAATCTTTATGATTGAGGATTAGAATGGATTGCTAATCTATGGCTGATTGAGGATTAGAATGGATTGCTAATCTATCTCTCTGATAAAGGATTAGAATGGATTGCTAATCTATCTGTCTGATTGAGGATTAGAATGGATTGCTAATCTATCTCTCTAATGAAGGATTAGAATGGATTGCTAATCTATCTGTCTAATGAAGGATTAGAATGGATTGCTAATCTATCTGTCTGATGAAGGATTAGAATGGATTGCTAATCTGTCTGTCTGATTGACGATTAGAATAGGTTGCTAATCTGTCTGTCTGATAGAGGGTTAGAATGGATTGCTAATCTATTAGCCCGATTAAGGGTGACCATCACATGCACAACCCCATGCAGTTACAACAGCACACACGTATGCCACACATTATGCAATGCTGCATTTAATATTCATCATTCATTTTCAATTTATCTAATGTTTTTTACTGAGCTTTACTAATCTGATGACTGTTTTATGGGCAATATTAAAAAATTTTTGTTAAAATGATGCTCTGATCGATTTAACTGAATTTCAAACATGCACAACAAGCCTTAACTGTCTTCCCTAAGGAATTGCCCACTGTAATTTTTATTATGCACAAGATGGTCAAAATATTCTAATTTAACTTTGTCATATTGATCGCCCTTAATGATATATATTTTTATATAAAATCGAAGGATTACTTGTAGAAAAGATAATTTATAGCAATAAATTTCACTCTTGCGTGCAGGCGAAAAATTTTTAACACTTGAACCATTTATTATATTTTCGTCTCCTCAAAGATTCTATCAGAATTTCATTGCAGTTTGTGGATTTTCGAGACTTTTTTTTAATTTGCCTTAACACCGTGCTCTGGAGGGGCTGAAAATAAAAAAGTCTCTGGAAATTCCATCAAAAAAATTCTTGCCAATTTTATGGCTTGCTATCATGAACAAAGGGAAGAATCGATGCTATAGCTACAACCACCATGAAGTAATGGTAAGATCTGGTAGACAACCAGTAGCTTAACATAACTACGTATGCTCATCGCTCCTGCATAACGCAATTTCTGAGTCTTTCCTGCAAGTTTTTATCGCTATTTGCTAACTTTCTACTTGCAGTAGACTAGAAGTACATTTATGCACGATTTTGCAAGCCAATTTGCTAGAATTTTATTATAAATAATTCAGTGCATTACTCGTATATTCACTAGCCGAGAAAATTTAAGAAAGCGTTAATAAAAGTTTACAGTTTTTCACACATAGGACACTCACAACAATTGCAATTATGCTGAGGGAAAAGTACAGTTCTACTTGAAGAGTATATTTCTTAGTGAATTATCCAAAACCAAGCTAATTTTTTTTCACGTGGAAGAATCACAAAAAAGAAGACAGCAAAACAAAAATTACATGTTAGAATATTCAGACATTGGGAATAATAAATAAATCATTTTTGATTAACAATTTAGCATGTGCCTTACTGCCTTCATAACCTTAATGTCATAAGATTTAAATGAAAATCATTAAAACAGGAATAAATTTTTTTACCTATCAAAACTGTACAAAGAAGTGTTCATTCAAGAGATCTGTTAAATCAAAGATATTGTTTAAGACCAAAATAAGCAACTTCTTGTGTCAAGCAATTCTGGAGTGTAACATTTTGCCATTAGAAAAAAAACGCAGAAAACAATAATAGTCACTTGACACATAAAATACGACAATTTCAATAAGCATTTAAAAAAATCTGAAATAAAAATACTCGGAATGCACTACTTACAAGTAACAAAGTACGATAAAATGAACATTATTTAATTAAGTTTAATGTTGAAGCATACACTTTGATTGCACTATAACAGATCAAATTAAGCGCTTTATCCGTCATTCTAACATGCGGCTCTCTTATCATTCACTGGTAGAGCGAAGAGAAGTTAGGCAAATCTGGCATTTTCATATCCTTGATCTTCTGCGGCAGATTCATGTCCTTGACAGCTGATACAGCCCTGGCTGGAGCGGTGCTGAAACCCGCCTCAGATTTCTCCAGTTTCTGTTGCTCCTCGAAGCGGCTGATGATCTCAGACATGTTCGTCTCCAGCACCATGCCGCCCATGACCAGCTCGTTGAGGATGCAGTGCACCTTGTCAACGTGGAAGATCAGATCTAGTTCGCAAACATTTTCAAACGATTTGTCTAAAGTTTCGACGAACACTTGGATGAGATCCAGAATGCCGAGCTCAGATTCAGACGAGTCAACGCAGAATACAAAGTACAAGGTGGCGTAGTGCCTGTAGATCAGCTTGTAGTCTTGGCCGCCAATCAGGGTGCCGCCTTCCAAGAAGTTGCACACGTTGTCGTCACGTTTCGACACTAGTTGGAAGGTCTCGCGAATGATCTGCTGCTGAAGATCTTCAGCATAATGTATGTAGAATTTGGTAAGTCGTGGCTTGCCATGGTTGTTGAAGATTAGGATTGCTTTGATCATTGTGATGCTTCAATTGCTGGAGATTTTGCAGAAAAGTTACAAAGGGAATACTTTTAGCCTTATATGAACAGACTAATAACAAAAAATCAAATTATTTAGAATGAATTCCAGGCATTGTCATTACAGTCAAATATTTTATCAATTTTCATAAATTTGACATAGCATAAAAGCATTATAATTGCCATAAAATGAAATGCAGATTGTAAATCATTTTAAGCAAATGTGCATTCATGCATTCAGGCTTAACAATCTTAAGCCTCGTTACTTTTTTAGTTTTGAGCTAAGAGTTATAAAGTTATAACATATATTTATAATATTTATTTTTATTGCAAGATTATAATCCACCTTATAGTTATAGACTTTAGGATTTTCCATTATTTTCAGGTAAATATCTTTAAACCATGACAAAAAATAAAATAGACAAAACAAAAGAAAACTTTTATCTTTTCAAACAGTTAAAGTCATGCATTCAATAATTTTCTTGAAGGGGTTTTATACCCCAGTAATTAAAAAACAACTACGAAGAAATCTTCCAATGTATAATTTTAATTAAATTCTATACTAAAAAAAATACACAATCTTAAATAGAAAATAAGATTGGCTATATTTAGAAAGAAAAACCCAACAAAACTAATTATTTTACTATTGGTAAAATTTTTTTAATAACTTAATAATCTAACTCATACATGCGCAACACCCAGCCGAATCGGCCGGGTGACAGGCCTGCCAAGCAAGGGACGTTGCAAAATTGCCGATGTATGTCGCAAAATTGGTGAAAAACGAGGGGGTAAATCGCAAAATGGAGAAGAATTGGGAAGATTCAGACAAAAATGGTTTCGCGGGACCTTTTTTTTTTGGTCCTTCCAAATTTTTGCCCAATTTTTGCAAATTTTTCCACTGACGAGCTATGTCGCACTTACACTGAACAACGTCGCACTTTTTGTCACAAACAATGTTGCACTTACATTAAACAACATCGCACTGGCCGGGTAAGATTCAGGAGGTTGCGCATGTATGATCTAACTAGTACTTCATTGTGTATCCTAGGCCTACATTTTTCAAATTAAGGTTATCTTATATTGGCTGCATTAACACCTCTAATTCATAAATATTAGCCCAAATTTTATTGATTCAATAGCAAGTTTGCTAACTGGTTAAAATGTAGAAGCAAGGAAAAAATGTTTTTCTAGAAAGAGTAATGTTTAAAATATCTACATTGTTAAAAAAAATTGTTAGGGATAAAAATAATACTTAGTAGGTTAGTAAAAAGTGGTACTCTATGGTTTTACACTATCACTATATGCAGTGACCACAGCCCCTGTACTGTAGCAGCTTTGCGCTTTTTATTTATCCATTTACACAAGCGTTAGCAATGCGAAAAGTTTGACAATATATTCTAACTGAAGGTGGCGAAATGCACATACTTAAGCATTAATTTCAGTATGAACTCTAAACCGCTAACTACAAGCTTTACGAATATTGAAGTATGGACGCTCAATTAGCTATTTTAACTATATATTTTTCATAAAATTAGATATACACTCTGCGCCAAAAAACGGATGCACCTTTTGAAAAGCATCATTGCTAAAAATTTTAACCACATGGTCACATGACTAACAAAGTAAATAGTAAAGGGAGGGAGGGAGGAAACGAAGGAGAAGTGAAAATCATCAGGGCCAGTCACCCCACCACCCACCCACCCCTTTCACCAAAACCCAGTGCGCACTTGAATTGAAGTTTACAACTTGAGACAGGGCAAGAGGGTGTCCGTTTTTTGGCGCGCAGTGTAGTTTACACGCCGTTTCCTGTAAAAATTAATGTTCAAAAACGCACGATACAAAATATCTGTAATAAAACAAAATATTGTATCTATTTGTATGTTTATGTCAAGTTGTTAGTATCAGCCCATTATTTAGTAATAAAAAAGTAAATAATACATTACTTATTATAACTTAAATCTCTACTGCAAACACTTGTTTTTTAAGATTGTAGTTAGTGTAAATTTCCGTTTCAATATTGTCATAATCTCTAACATTTATTCAAAATTTTAAATTTTCCTCGCCCTCGGTGACGCTGTGCTGATATCCATGATTGTTCTTTAAAGCTTAAAAACATGCACAATGTTAATTGAGCTTAGAATTGGTGCATTTTGTATGCTTTCAACCGCTATCAGATGGCTATCAGTATTATTACTATCAGTTTTAGTGTCTGGGTTCTCCGCTTCACCTTACACATACTCTATTGAACTTCCAGATACTTTATTAGAGTTTGAATACCCATCAAAGCAATGTTTCGAGACGGGAGCGCCAAATTTTACTTTTCCGTCTATTATTTTTCCGAATGATTTTAGAAAAGTGAAAATCATAATGATTGGAAAGGTAAGAATGTTCGCCAAAAGCACTGTTTTAAATTTTGAGACATAATTAGTCATTGCTAAATAAATTGCAAACTGTAAACCTTATTCTAAACATTAGGAAAGCAAAAATTATGTACGATCATTTTTTTATTTTCATAAGACTTTTCAGAAAATTTATTTTTTAATAAATTGATTCAGTTTTACTAATTTTTTGCAGCAAAAAGTAGTTGAAAGTTATTTAGCACACTCTCAGTATGTAAAAAAATTAGGTATTGGAATCAAATCGTTTTGAAATAAAAAAATCCACCCTAAGTCGACTATTTTTGTTTATCTAATATGTTTGATGATGGTTATTTATTTTGTGCTAAAATAGGCTTAACTCGATCAAAGATAATTAGATAAAAAATGACAAACTTCCTAATCAACTGTTCTACTGGCAGCAAGAGCTCAGGCTTGTGAGGTCCAGCAACATTTCAAACGCAGTGGCTGAACTCCATCAAGACCAAGCAGACCAACCAGTGGACCAAATTATTCAATATAAAATGTCTGATGGAATCTTGACAATATTCATTGTAAGTTTCCCTAACTTACTTGACAGCCACAATAACAGTCTGTCGTACGTTTTAATACTTTATCTATCTGATTTTTTGTCCAATAATTTTAGAAAGGCTGGCAAGAAAAAGCAGTCACCCACGCAGCCGTGTTCCCGCTGGTTGCCGTTTTAATAGCAGCAGCCATCGCTGCAGCCATCCTGATTGTGATCTTCGTTGCTGGCTGCTATCACAGTAAGAGTTCGAGCCAATTTACTAACATATTTTTCACAGAACATGTAGTCAAAATTTCAATTTAACGAATTATATATCAATTTCAGCAAAATCACAGTGTGGACAATATGTTCTGCCACCAATGGAATTGCCTGTGAGTAGTATGTGTTGCATATATTTAAAACTTTTTTTTCACTTCTGTCCCCTTGTTGACGTAATCTACCTGTAGGTCTATAGCAGCTCTTTTTTTAAGCCATTGAGAGGCATCTTTACTTTTAAACAGACTGTTTAACTTTTCAAAGAAGCATCCCCAAAATCTCTGTGCCTAACACACTTGGTCAGCCTGCAGCACCGACCGAACTAAACGAGCTGACGCTATCTGAATTCCTCGTTCCGGACTCCTCATTGAGCAATACTTCATACGACGATGAAGCTATGGAATATCCGTCTCCTATTGAGGTTGCTAGCCTAATAATAACCTTAGATGCTACACTAAAAAACTTGTTTTGAGCTTGCTAACTAGCACAATAGCAGGTCTAACAAAATAATTTTGGTTTTGCTTCGACTGCTGTTGAAGTCATTAACACTAGCTATGGACATAATTGTTAAACTATATTTCAGGTCAGCACTGTCGGACAACTTCAAAGAGATTGGGCCGCTTAATGCGCCGGTCGCACTTTAACAAATTGTGAGCTGATTTGACATTATTCAAGGCTAGGACGCTTTTACTAGTGCTTAGATGTGTTTGAAGTGCTTTATAATTTTTGCCTAACCTGTAAACCGCGTTAAAGACTTTAGCTAACTTAAGTGTGTCTTAGTTTTAAAATCCATAAAATTATATTACATATGATATTAAATGAGTCTACTTCACTACCCTAACGTAAATTTTTTGACAGAAAATATTTATCTGAAAATGTACATAAATATGCTAGTTAAGAAAACGCGCATTTATCTGGGAGTGTACATTGATAGCCTGCTTGAGAGCGCGCATTTATCTGGGAGTGTACATTGATAGCCTGCTTGAGAGCGCGCATTTATCTGGGAGTGTACATTGATAGCCTGCTTGAGAGCGCGCACATTTATCTGGAAGCGTACATTGAGGGGCTGCTTGAGAGCGCGCACATTTATCTGGAAGCGTACATTGAGGGGCTGCTTGAGAGCGCTCATTTATCTGGGAGTGTACATTGATAGCCTGCTTGAGAGCGCGCACATTTATCTGGAAGCGTACATTGAGGGGCTGCTTGAGAGCGCGCACATTTATCTGGAAGCGTACATTGAGGGGCTGCTTGAGAGCGCGCATTTATCTGGGAGTGTACATTGATGGGCTGCTTGAGAGCACGCATTTATCTGGGAGCGTACATTGATGGGCTGCTTGAGAGCGCGCATTTATCTGGGAGCGTACATTGATGGGCTGCTTGAGAGCACGCATTTATCTGGGCGTGTACATTGATTTGCCGGTTTGATCGTGCATATTTGGCAATTTACACCTAGATAGTTAGATTTTATTGTCCTCTCTATTTGGTGCATTATTTTTATTGTTTTAACTTTATAAACCGGAAAACAGGGGACCTCATTAACTGAGAATGAAACTGTCCTCGATGGTGGCAGCGGCGGTAGCGGAGGGGGAGGCGGCGGAGGCGGAGGCATCGGCTCCCCGACTATTCCGCTGTCATTGACAATTGCCGTCGCCTGCTGCTGCTGCTTGTTTGGCGCCACCTCAGCTAGCGTTGGGGGCACCTTTCTGGACTGCTCGCGACGGACTGTTGGAGGAATGTCCTTGAGCCAAGCGACTCTGATTGCTGTTAAGCTGCCAGCCAGTATGAAACTTGGTAAGAAATATTGTTGTTTGGAAGAGGTTATTTCAATCGCTTTTAGAGTTACTTTTGGTCGGTTGGTGTCAAAATATATCATTTGCTTAGTGCCGAAGTTATCCTTGGCGCTTAAATAATCATGTTTGACGCTTCAATAATCATTATTGGCGCTAAACAATCGTTTTTGGCGCTAGAATCATCATTTTTGGCGCCTAAATTATTGAATATCATGTTTGACGCTTCAATAATCATTATTGGCGCTAAACAATCGTTTTTGGCGCTAGAATCATCATTTTTGGCGCCTAAATTATTGAATATCATGGTTGGCGCTTAAATAATCATGGTTAGCGCCTAAATGATCATGGTTCTGACTCTGAAAACAAACTTTTTCAGAATCAATCGACGTGTTCGTTCAAGATCCTCACTCAACTGTAAATCTCGAAGGTTGGAGCTCCAACCAAAAGTCGACTGAAACTTGGATGCCGCAGGTTCGAATATTTGGTGAGTATTTTTTTATGCATGGAAAATTAAAATTTTTTGTTGATATTTTCGCGTTTATTGCAACGAACAAATCTCTCTAAAAAAACCGTTCCTAGACGTACCGGACCTACCAAACGATTTTTCTCGAGTCGTAGCCGAATCAATTTCGGACGATGCCTGCCTCGAACTCGAACAATGCCGAGTTGCTAGGGGCCAAGGTCGATTGGGTTGCCGGCCCATAACGCGACGGAGCGAAGGTGGCGGACCCGGTGACCGATGCCTGTGCGTCCGAGGTTTTCAGTTCTATGAGCCCACGGGATCCTGCGTTGGTGAGTTGCCTGCTCACAGAATCTGCTCTTTCGTCCGTTTTAGTATCGCTGCATCAGGGGTAGTGATTCGAGCAAAAGGGGACGAGTATTTAATTAGAAGGTGGAGTGATGAAAGTGCTGGATCAAGAGCGGATATTGGAACAAGAAATAGAATGAAGTCGATGAGATTCAAGCCGAGATTTCTTTCAAGCTCCACCTGAAAATACGTACTAATACTGCTAGATTTCGAGTACCATTAAGGAAAAAAAATAATTTACTTTGAGAGCAAATGGAATATTAGAATCGAAAAAATATGCGATAATTATTCAGACATAGACGAGTGCTCCGCAAGGCCGGGTCCCTGCTCAAGGCTTGCTGTCTGCACCAATTCTGTTGGCTTCTATCGCTGCGTCTGTCGGCCTGGTTACTATGGCAACGGAAAAGTGTGCAGAGGTGAGGATAAATGTGTATTTTAACTGCAAGACAAATTTAAACTGATAAGAAGAATTTTTATTCACAAATTTTCATCTTTATTGCAGAGTGCAGCAGAGAATGTCCATCTGGTCAGTTTATGGTGGCAGAATGTACACCTAATCGCGATATCGTCTGCCAGGGTGAGTGTTTGATGAGCCAATGTACATTGTTTTCGTCCCCATAGCCGCCTTATCAAATGTACATTCTTTCCCGGTTCCCGCTAACACCCCCTAAAAGGGTAGAAAATTTGGGTAGAAAGAAAACATCAGATTGCATATATTTAGTGAATTTTTTGCGCCTGATTGTAGGTAAATTGCCATAGGCAATTTTCATAAAAATACCCTTGATAGAATTGCTCTTGGCACAATTCGTTCAGGTAATGTTCAGTACTCTGCTCTTGATTGCATGATCAAATTTAGAGAATTCTCAAATATATTTAGAATTTGTATAATCCCCAAACGCAAGCGCAACTCACGCTCGAAATCCCCATAGAAACACGCTCGTCTGTCTCTTGTTTTCAATTCCTGAAAAAAGACGGGGGTAGGTAGTTGTCCCCGCTGCGCCGCCCAGCAAAATCCTGGCAACCAACAGAGAGGATAAAATAAAACTCCTCAAGCAGCTGTCAATTTCTGAAAATAGACGGTCTCTCTCTCCGGATTTAAGTAGAACTTCAGATTATAGTGAGAGACTCGGCTAGCTGAAGCATTGCATGACTCAAGTGAGTGTTTTCTGCTTCGACTCAATGTGTCAATCCAAAGTCTGACCTCCTGATATATGGATATTTCTTTCGACTATTCACTCCTATAGAGGAGGGGAGAAATGTTCTCAATTTCTTTTTTCTTATTTTATTATTCACCAATTGCACAACAATTTTAAGTGAGTGAAGATCTCTCCAATGCTGGCGGCTCCATTCAAACGGGAATCTAATCCCATTAAACAAGTGTTCGCCTAGCAACAGAATCCGAAGTGCTCAGTTGCTCTAAAATGCCTTCGTCAGCCATGAAAAAGGAATTCGCACTACTTTCACTTTTTAATAATCGATATCATTTTGACTTAGCCAATCAGTTGATCAATTCAGAATTTGTGCTATTTGAGACGGAAAAATGAAAATGCTCGACGTATTTGGATGTAGTTCGCCTTCTATACAGTAGGTTTCTGTCTTAGTAGACACTTGATGGCCACTTATGTGTTTTTTTAAACTGGTGCGAAAACTGAACAATACACTTAAAACAAAATGTGTGTGAAAATAGCTGAGCACACCGCAGCTACTGCATTGTAATTATGTCTATTGAGAGTCGAAGTGGTATTTTTGGCTGTCAGTCTTGAACTCTTGAGAGCAGAGAGGAACAGACCCTGTTTGATTGATTGAAATTGTATTTGTAAGAAAATAAAATTGATTTTAAATAGCTGTTTTTGAGCAATTGCACTGTCAATTAAACATACGGAATTACCAATCGTCTGGTTTTTCATAGTATAACACAGGCAGAAGCATTTTCTTATCATATCTTAGCTTAGTCCATCTCAAGATTTGCTCTGTCAAAAGAAAACACAAATTTAAGAAAAATACGACCATAAAAGAATAAGTGAGAAAACAGGTGAGGTACAATTTTTTTGGGGCGAAAGCAGAGCGCGTTAAATGACAGCCCCCGTGGCTCAGCTACTGGGGGGGGGACTACTTGAGAGCAAGTCGATCCAACCCCACAGAGAGGATTGGCTGTTCATCAAGAAGCATTTTCTGCACCGCAGTCCGTCTAGTCAAAAAGCAGGGGACAGGGCGAAAAAATAAGAAATAAGAAGAAAAACGACGTGTGACAGACAGGCTAAAAGAGAAAGAAGACAAAACAAAACAGGAGCGAGAGAAGACATTGAGTGAGAGAGACCATTGAAAAAAAATAAGAATTTATTAGGCGCAGAAAGGAGGCGTTAAAGCAGAGAAAAGCGCAGCGGCCGCGCCCCGTCACTCATCTTTGTCAGCTCGCTGTCTAAAATAAAGGCGGAGCGGAGCATTTTTAAACAGCAGCTCAAATCTGGTCCCAGCCATCGCAGCCAGCTCTCAGCCCCCTCACTGTCCCTCAGCTGCTGAGGGGGCTAGGGGTGGGAGTCGTCAAGGGTGTCCTCCTAGTCAGCTTTGATCAACCTGCGTCTATCCACATGCTTAGACGAAACGCATCGACTTCTTCAGCAGCTTTTGCGGCTGTTAAGCGTACATTGTTGCCGTCGCTATTGCTACTGCTTATGTTTTTGTTGCTTGAAGCAATTTCTGCTGTTGATCAAAGCGTCGAATTTTCGTCGAGTTGTCCACCGGGATTTTTCGATGCTAGCCAAGGTCTTGGAGCAGCTGTGGGGTCTCAGTGTGTTCGTGAGTTATGGGAAGCCTGTATCTTTAAAGAAGCTGTATCTTTGTTTATTTATCTTCTTGCTGTACTCTGCTTTTTTTGCAACCACATTTGAATCCTGCCAATTTTTATTTGTTTATCCATAAAATAATACTTCAGATGCTGTGCGACCGCTGAGCAAGGAGGACAATCGCCTAAAAGATCAAGACTTTGAACCTGTGTCAGAGGCGGGTAAGTGTATTGTGTCATTGTTTTGGGTTAGAATTATAAGGTTTATTCCCTTTAAAATCCATCTTAAAATTTATTCCGTTAATGATCAAGTATTATCTACACGAGTCAATCATTTTCTAGAACAGATAAAATTGTAAATTAAACTATCTTTAAGGCCTGATGAATTTGATTCGAAAAAATTAGCCATTTTTAAAGATTTTTTAATGTTAACAATGTACACTCAATGTACACAAATCTAGCCAGAGAGCGAATCAGACTTAGATTTGGTGATGTACATTAAAATTTCATCCCTTTATTAAGTACGATTAGTGCTTAAGTTTCAGGTCTGGCTAACTGTACATTATAATGTACATTAAAGTACTTACCTGGAATACGATAGAAAAGCCCCACATTAGTAAAAAGTCGTTCGTTAATTTTAAGAAAGAAAAAAATATTGTTCTTTACCATTATGACTTGCTATTTTTAATGTTTCTGTAGATTGTTAGATAACCAAGACACACTCATTTTTTAAAAATAAATTTTTCGTGGGCTTTCTCACTAAAAAGGCCAGTAAAATTAATCCTATTTTTCTTCCAGAAGCAGCCACATTCAAATCCATCCATTCGGAAAATGTGATTGCCGATCGAAGTTTTCAACAGGCCAGGTCGCACACAGTCGCCATCAGTGGGAACGGTGTCACCAAGCAGTTCGTCTGGGTTCGTTCTTCAAAGTTTTTTTCAGTTTTTTTTAAATCGAGTTTTCAATAGATTAACAAAAAACCTGCCGAGCACTTTTTCCGTGTTTGTTATAGTGACACACGCGGGCAGTGACATCATGATCAAATAAGCATACCTTCCTCACTCTACTCACTAATCAGCTTAGTGATTGCCTATTATTAACTACTACTATACTATGCTATTATGATACACAGGCTGGTAATCACCCGGACCTAGAAATCCGCCTCTGGGTGAAGGACGCCTTTCTAATCCCAACCTACATCGATGGCGAGCGCAAACGTTCCGACGGTAGAGACGGCTCCGACAACCAATTCCTGTCCCATCTGATTGGTTATTACGCAAGAAAGTGGCCAGAATTGCAGGCTCCGCTGGTTTATCCTAGCATTATGCGGAAGTATTGCCGGTAAATTGCACTGGCCTAGCAAGGATTTTGGGGCGAATCTTAGGGGGGCGCCAAGTCTCCTGGCTAAGGGGGAAGTAAGGCGCTAAGACTCCTGGCTAAGGGGGAAGGGGGTGCCAAGACTCCTGGCTAAGGGGGGAAGGGGGCGCCAAGTCTCCTGGCTAAGGGGGGAAGGGGGCGCCAAGTCTCCTGGCTAAGGGGGAAGGGGGCGCTAAGACTCCTGGCTAAGGGGGAAAGGGGGCGCCAAGACTCCTGGCTAAGAGGGGAAGGGGGTGCCAAGACTCCTGGCTAAGGGGGAAAGGGGGCGCCAAGACTCCTGGCTAAGAGGGGAAGGGGGTGCCAAGACTCCTGGCTAAGGGGGGAAGGGGGTGCCAAGACTCCTGGCTAAGGGGGAAGGGGGCGTCAAGACTCCTGGCTAAGGGGGGAAGGGGGTGCCAAGACTCCTGGCTAAGGGGGAAGGGGGCGTCAAGACTCCTGGCTAGAGGGGAAGGGGGCGCCAAGACTCCTGGCTAAGTTGGGGAGGGGGGCACCAAGACTCCTGGCTAAGTTGGGGAGGGGGGCACCAAGACTCCTGGCTAAGGGGGGAAGGGAGGCACCAAGACTCCTGACTAAGAGGGAGGGGGTCACCACTTTGTGTAGATTGATAACCATTCTACAGGGAAATAAGTGAAACACACCCATGAATGCTATTTAACAGGCAACCTGTACCTCTGCACTACAAAGTGACGCTCCGACGCAGTGAGCGGGTATTCAGCGAACTGCATCGAATACCTTGCAATTCGCCTCAAGAAATCGACGGCGTTGTGTACAGCTGTCCTCCGGGATACAGATCCGATGAGTTTTACATGACAAGAAAGTTGACTTCTCCCTGCTATAAACAGGTGAAATTGAGTTTTTTCGGACTGAAAACCATAATTATGCTAGCGTCCAATCAGAGTGTGAAATCAGAGACGAGAATTTGGTTGGACTGTACATTATGGGGTGCCTAGCAAAGGTGTACATTCCCTCTTTTTCTTACCTCTATGAAGGTGGGATGAGTATTTTGAAGAGCTATTTAAATTTACATCTAACGTACACAAGCTGAAAAAATTTAAAGGCTATAAATAGAATTCATAATTTCCTTTTCTTTTCAGAACACACTGTATACCAAGTACAGTCGGCTTGGAAAGTATAATCCTTATTCTGTAACTGATGTAAGTCTACATAAAATGCGCAAATCGTTTTTATGATACGCTCGTATTTTCATTACTTAAAAGCATAGTTTTGAATTAACATCCTGTTCATTTTAGCTTAAAGCTAGTTCTACATCCTGTACTCCTGCGCTTATCATTAATTCTACATCCTGTATCCTTGCGCTTATCCTTGATTCTACATCCTGTACTCTTGCGCTTATCATTAATTCTACATCCTGTACTCCAGCGCTTATCCTTGATTCTACATCCTGCACTCTTGCGCTTATCCTTGATTTCACATCCTGTACTCCTGCGCTTATCCTTGATTCTACATCCTGCACTCTTGCGCTTATCCTTGATTTCACATCCTGTACTCCTGCGCTTATCCTTGATTCTACATCCTGCACTCTTGCGCTTATCCTTGATTCCACATCCTGTACTCTTGCGCTTACCCTTGATTCTACATCCTGTACTCTTGTGCTTATCCTTGATTCTACATCCTGTACTCCAGCGCTTATCCTTGATTCTACATCCTGTACTCCAGCGCTTATCCTTGATTTCACATCCTGTACTACAGCGCTTATCCTTGATTTCACATCCTGTACTCCAGCGCTTATCCTTGATTCTACATCCTGTTCTCTTGCGCTTAATCCTTGATTCTACATCCTGTTCTCTTGTGCTTATCCTTGATTCTACATCCTGTACTCCTGCGCTTATCATTAATTCTACATCCTGTTCTCTTGCGCTTAATCCTTGATTCTACATCCTGTACTCTTGCGCTTATTTTTAATTGTTTTTATTATGTACTCTTGCAGCTGAAACTAGGCTTAAAACTACGCCGAAATTCACCCAACGTGCTCTACTGTGGTTGGACCACCGACCTGCTGCGTCGAATCTTCAACACGACAGCCGAGCCGGAGCAATTGGCCACGCCCGCCTTCACGGAGGCCGGCCTGGAGCTGTGCCAGACATCAGCGGCGCACTGCCTGGCCTGCCGGGCCGAGAAGTTTGACAACTGCGACTTGGGGCGGAACAGTGAGTGACAGGGCTGGCAAATTTGGCAGTCGGAGTTACGGAACTCTATGTCATTGGTCGATGGGTCTGCTTCTGTGGTCTTGTCTATTTGTCTGTCTTGTCTCTCTATCTGTCACTCAATCACTTAGTCAGTCAGTCTGCCTATCTCTCTGTCTGTCTGTCAGTCAGTCAGTCAGTCAGTCTGTCTGTCTGTCTGTCTGTCTTTATGTCTGTCTGTGTGTGTGTGTGTGTGTGTGTCTGTCTGTCTGTCTGTCTGTCTGTCTGTCTGTCTGTCTGTCTGTCTGTCTGTCTGTCTGTCTGTCTGTCTGTCTGTCTGTCTGTCAGTCTATCAGTCTGTCTGTCTGTCTGTCTCT
Organism: Macrostomum cliftonense; assembly: GCA_950096795.1. Taxonomy (NCBI): domain Eukaryota; kingdom Metazoa; phylum Platyhelminthes; family Macrostomidae; genus Macrostomum; species Macrostomum cliftonense. The sequence goes on along the minus strand of CATNEM010000341.1, from coordinate 753,493 downwards.
CTATCTGTCTGTCTGTCTGTATTTGAGCCTTTGTTTTAATCCCGCCTAAAAAAACCAATCCAACAGCAACCTGGTGCAGCCGCAACTGCTTCAGCTCGCAGTTCTGCCGCGACTTCTACACAGAACGGTGCCAGACGGTGAAGTCCAGTTGCGGAATTGGTGAGTTAAAACTCATAATTTGTCACATCAGACTACTTATAGTAGACAAAAAATCGCGACCAAAAACCATAATTTTTGTTCAGGCCAAGTTGACGAATTCTCGCTGACGCCAATATTTGACGGCCTGAACCCGGAGGACATCGGCGCCACTCAGTTGAATAATTCAGTCCGATTTCAGTGCCATCTGCATTTGCAACGGCCAGCGGAACTGTTCACTGCCGGCTACCAGATCGTGCTGAAACCGAGTTCCGGTTTTGCACAGTGGACTGGTCCACCCGTTGAGTCCACAGCATTAGCTGAGGCAGCTAAAGCTCGCAACGGGTCTCTTGCTGTGCCATTGGGTCACAACGAAGCACTGGTGGCGTCAGCCATTGTTTCCGAGTCACCGCCCGGCGAGGTCCTACTAGTGGGTGACTATCCGCTTAGCAACTATTCGACTTTGACCACTGCCAGGCTACAGTTGAAGCAGTTCAAGGCTCGTGGCAGCACCGACTCATCCAGCGTGGTGAATGACAAGTCCTCGGTGCGGTCCAGTCCTGACGGCTTGCTCTCCGCCGACATTCAAGTCCAGCGGCCGTTCAGCGTGTCGACGTCAACTTGGCGAGGAGACGGCGAGTCGACTGGGGTCGACAGCGGCTGCCGGATGAACGTCACGGAGCTGCTCGCGTCCAGCTCGAGGTCCAGACTGTTGTACGCCGTTGAGAATGGAAGCTTCGAGGCTGTGCCGTCGAGCGGCGCGCCGATTCTTCGAGCTGACGGAAGCTTCGCCTACAGCCTGCCGCCTGGGGAGGGCGTCGGTGGGTCGCGCGCTAACGTCAGGTTCCACTTGCAAGGTGAGAGACCAGGAATTCCATTCTGATTAGTGATTAGAGCGATAGATTAGCAATCCGTTCTTCATAGTGATAGATTAGCAATCCATTCTAATCCTTCGTCAGAGAGATACTCGTAGATTAGCAATCCATTCTAATCATTTGTCAGAGAAATAGATTAGCAATCCATTATAATCCTTCTTCACATAGATACGAGTTAGATTACTAGGGAATTAATCCATTATAATCATTCGTTAAAGCGATAAATTAGCGATTCATTTTAATTCTTTCTTAAAGAAACAGATTAGCAATCCATTTTAATCCTTCGTCAGAGACATAGATTAGCAATCCATTCTAATCATTTGTCAGAGAGATAGATTAGCAATCCATTTTAATCCTTCGTCAGAGACATAGATTAGCAATCCATTCTAATCATTTGTCAGAGAGATAGATTAGCAATCCATTCTAATCATTTGTCAGAGAGATAGATTAGCAATCCATTCTAATCCCTCGTCAGAGTGATAGATTAGCAATCCATTCTAATCCGTTGTCAGAGAGATAGACTGGCAATCCATTTTTTAACCCTGCGTTTGATAGAAAGATTGGCGACCCATCTTATTGTATCCTTATCTATTTGTACTTTTTCACAAAAAAGTCAAAAAAATTTAATTGGCACAAATTTCCAGATTTTTATCTCGAATTCTTTCAATAAATTGATTCTTCGCGTCCTAATTTTCCGTCTGGCATCCGTCCTTATCAAGTCTGGAATTTTATTTATTCCTTTTTCCGACGAGAAAACTCTGAACCAATTTTTTTCTATCCAAGATCAATTCCTGTATTGCCCAAAGTCGAGCCGAATTTGTTAAAGCCAGTTATCTGTCAAAGCCGTCTCAGTAGGAAACGATCCTAATTCCTTTTAATTTGTGCCCTATGGTGCAAGCCGATGGTGATAAAACGGATAATTTGCATCGCGACAACGTATGAGTGCGGGCTCGCTTCTCGGGGGACTTCGGGCCGGGAAATTCCGGTTTTTTATTGCCACGGCTAACGAAGCGCCAATTTCTTTAGAATCATGGCGCCGCATCAAAGTGACGACATTCGACGGATATGGGTGTTCATGCATGCGCATGGTTATGTTTTAGTATCTGGGAGCGAGGATAAGCGGACCCACTGACTTGCTTGTATGCCAATTAGGGCAAGGTGGGGAGGCTCAGCTTTCCAGGAATGACCGCCTCTCAGGCCATGTCTATGCGAAGCCTCCAATTTGGCTAATTATGAGCCCACTGACACGCCGTCCAAGACGCTTGCAAATCTGAGAGGAGCCGTGCCTCGGGGTGCGACCTGCCCTATAGCGACCTCAGCGCATTCCGCTCCGCCCCCAGTCAGCTGAACGCCTTCGTTTTTTTCCCAATTCATCCTGTAACTAACTGTATGTTTCCGAAAAGAAATATTCTTGACAGACATGTCCGTTCTGTGGGCCGTCTAGAGAGGTGCGTTGCTATGGGAGACAGACAGACCGTGGTTTTAGTGAGATAAGGCTGGACCAAAATATGCAGAGGGTCCCGGAGCGAGACCAAGAATTTGCTATCTACTAGTAGACAAGATAACTGCCAAATCATTATGCACTGGTGCAGGGGGTGGAAACCAACAACAGCAAAGCCAGAAATCACGCCACTGTGAATCAGCATAATTTAGACCGAATAAAATAGAGAATTCACGTGATTAACAAGTCAATTTTAATTTGGGGGGCTCAGGGGGCCCAAAGCTAGTCCTCTATACTAAATTACTCTCTACTTTGAGGATCAAAAATTATTTGTGAAGATTTATTTCAATCAGCGTGAATATCCCTCACACTTCTTTATAATTCCCGTAATATTGATGGTTAGCAACCCAGAAGAAAACTAACGACATTAAAAAATAACAAAGCCCCTGACCTCATTTAGAAATTCTTCTATTCAAGAAAGCACCACAGCCGTTCCTACAGAAATAAAACGCAAATACACACAGGAGGCGGTTTAGAAACGGCTGCAGCTGTGACAACAAGCCACCGGGAAAAATGACGGAAAAACTTAATTTGATCGTTATTGGGGAGGGTGGGTTCTCCGTATTTATCTAAGCTGATTTGCGTAACTTTTTTGCTCCTATTTTCCGTTACTACGTTGCATCACAGAGAAAAATTCATTTTCTTATTATTTATACCATTGACCACCTGGCAAAGTGCAAGGCCAACTGAAATGATTTTCCTAACGGGACGTGCAGTAACCAAGGCGTCGCCGTGGGGCTGATTCGATTCAGCGGCGGGAAGGCCTAGTTATATAGAAATATAAAAATTCTAAATTTCGAATTTTTTCTCCTAGCTCGTGTGCAGCGTGTCAGTTGCGTGGGTGCACGTGTGAAAAACACCGGCTTCACTGATGCTGATCTCCAGCTCCCCATGCAGCGGTTGTGAAACAAAAAAAGTAAATTGCGCTGCAGGGGTCCACGTCTGACTGGTCGTTACAGTTACGCCCTCGTGGAGTGCCGAAACTGCGATCTGGATTGGAAACTCTGTTCCAAAAATCCAAGAATTTTTTAAAAGTACTGACTTAACGGTCTTCTGTTCAAGGTTCTAGAAACAAGCGCAATTCACAAAACTTTCAAATTGACCAAAAATCGGGAAATAAATATCAAATTACAAATTGGTAACCAGATGTGCCAGGAGACAGAATTTCCCTCTCCAGTTTCAATTCTTTAGAAATCCATGGCCAAAGAAATGAATGATTTCGGCCGCCCCCCAAAGGGATGTCCATCAAAAAATAGCTTAGGTGGTTCTCCTCTCTGCCAATTTTTTTGTTCTTTCACAGTTCATGATGAGGCAGCTACGGAGCCGCCAATCAGTCAGGGTGGGTTCGAATGCCGACCATGAGGGAAGCTGGACGGGGGGTGCCGCATCAGTGTTGCTACCCAGGTGGCTGTCGATTTTCTTAATTTACCCAGCAGACTTTCACTCCTAATGTCAGTTTGTCATTTTGTCACCCTGTTACCTTGGCCAGTTCGAGTCATTAGCAACGTTCGGAACTCCATTCTTTGCACTATTTTTGTACCTGTGTTTTGTGAAGTCACTCTCAACTGATTATCAAATTTTATCATCTCTTTCTAGAAAACTTTTTTGGTCGTTTGCCTCCCGAAGTCGCTATCCCAAATTTGGCCAACCATCTCTCGAATTACGCTGACCTCTGCATGTGAACACAAACTGCCTAGCAACAAGAAGACTAAAGCATTTAAAGTGTCTAATTGTTAAAAAATCATTACTTTACGAATCCATCCGTAATATATCTTAGTAGCTCAGAAGCATCACCAACCAATCAGACCCTTTCGAAAACGAGCATTTTCTTTAACCCATCTTTCCAGCGAATCGCTCTCTGCTGCGCGACTATTTCTGCTCCGATTCCGAGTTGGGAGAACGGGTGCTGCTGCAGACGCCCGTTGGCGAGCTCACACCAGGCACTGCTCGGCTGGCTGACGGCGACGGGGTCGGCATTGGGCGTTGGAATCTCAGCGTTGCTGGTGAGTCACGCATGGCGCTTCTTTGTCCGGGATCAAATGTTAAAAATGGAAGTTTGGTCATTCAGATTGGTCATTCTATTTGCATCTTTTTAAATCGACACTCGGATAAAAATAAGCACTCTGAATTCGTCACTCTAACTGTGTCATTTTGAATTCGTCACTCTGACTGTGACCCTTTGAATGTTTCACTCTGAATGTGTCACTTTAAATTCGTCACTCTGACTGTGTCACTATAACTGTGTCACTCTAAATATGTCACTGTAAATTAGTCACTCTGACTGTGTCACTCTAAATATGTCACTCTAAATTCGTCACTCTGACTGTGTCACTCTAAATGTGTCACTCTGACTGTGTCACTCTGAGTTCTTCACGCTGACTCGGCAATTTTGAATGCGTCAGTCTAAGTTTTCACTCTACCTGTATCAATCTGAAATAACACTCTTACATTAAAATTTGCACTACAAACTTGCCACTCTCAGAATTGGCATTCTAAATTTATCACTCCGATTTTTACTCTAAATTCGTCAGTCAGACTGTGTCACTCTTCGTTTTTTTTCACTCTGCATTCCTCTCCTAGACTGTCACTCCTAAATTGTCACTCTAACATTGTTAATCCAAAATTAGCACTCTGAATGCTGCTTTTTCAATGTGAAAAGTTGAATTCTTGGGGCTAAACGAAAATTTCTGTGAACTAACGAACATATTTTAGAATGAACTCTAAAGTAGCAAAATTCATCACGTGACCTTTTACTTTGGCATTTCCCAATAAATAATTCAAATAGTTTAGCTTTAATCTGTATGGCTGAACTAACAAATATGGGGACAAGATGAATGCCAATAAGTCTTTTTTAGGTCTTGAAATAACTTTTTCCTACGAAATAATCCTCTTATTTATCTCCAAGATATGGGTAGAAATATAAGCATGTTAGAATCCCTTTTTATATGCTCGTTTTTCATATATTTTCCGTCTCTCAGGGGGGAGATACTTAGCTAGGATTCCAAGAAAAGTCCAGAGCCAAAGCTGTAGAAACGAAATCGGGTATTTCCCCTTCCCAAGCACCTGTGCAGAGGTATGGCCTCTCTTGAACTGTCTGTCGGCTAGCTTGCAAAACATTCAAAATGATTTATGATTTTTAATTTCGAGGCTTCGATGCGAATGTCGAGCTGTCTTAACCCTTCTCCCCGGTTCGAGAGACTTTTCTCTCACCTGGATCTGTCTAATCATTTGCCTGCGTGCCTTTTTACTGTTTTGCAGATTAACAAAAATTAACAAAAAATTCTTCGGGGCGAATTTAGGATTAGAATACGTAAGTAATTTAATTAATTAAATCAGCTCTCGGGGCAGATTTCTCCACTTTTTCAATTACATTACAAAAGATCTATGAAGAAATTTTTTCTGAAATAAAATTTCTTCTTTTAAAAGCTACTTACTTAAAAGAGAAATAACACTTGTTGAGTGAAGCCATTTTTTTCATTAGATGCAGAAGAAGCTCAACAAATTAACAAAACTTTCCCTGCTCCAGCTAATGTGTTTGCCCAGCAAGAATTGTTCGCACTCGGCCAATGCAAAGTCACGAAGCGTGTGAAGCCTGGGCACATATTATAGGCGTCAGGTTTCCATGGTAACCAGTAAAAATTGACGTCTGCGAAACAAATTTTGTACTTTTTCTCCGGAAAAAAGGTTTCTTTGCTTTGCTATCTCGAATGTTAATTAAAGAATTGTATAAATTTGAAATCAACGGGAATTGTTGCCAAGGGAAGGGAAAAATAATTCATAGTAACCAAGCAAAAGAGAGCAAGACAGAGATTTTGTTGCTATCAGCAATCTTTACTCGAGTATCTGAGTCGAACTAACAGTAATCCGATTTTCTCCAAGCCAAAATCGGAACTTGCAGCTACTGGTGACACCCGAATTCCGTTAGGGACATTTCTCTCGGCCTCTTGTGACCCTGGCGTCGCTGAAATCCTACAGTTTTTTTTCTGTCAAATCTCTACTGTGGGCGAGACTTAATAAGTGAGTAGGGAGTGAGTACAGATCGATGTCGCAGACAATCATCTCGTGCGGAGACTTAGCTAAGGTGTTAAATTGGTTGAGGATGCGGGATAGTCGGCGAGGGAGCTGGCTGGTGCTAAAAGGGGAGAGCAAGTCGAATTCAAAATGCAACACCCTTCGGGACTCAGATTCGATTTCGTATTTACTCAAACTCCGAGGCTTTGTGGGCCGCAGCAACAGCCAGCCTGCAGCTCAACCATAGAGCGTCTCAGAAAAAAAATTGATCAGGAATTTTCTGCGAATCCGAAAAGCTGAAATCAAAACCTTCAGAAGTTGAAATTGAGCTTTACTCTCTATCTGAATAGGAGTTATTAACGGAGAAATTTGTCCTCATCGATTCGAAGCGCTGGGCTCGATAAATTGTTGAAGTTCTTAGACCCTAAGGAGAGTCCGAAGCTTTTAATCACGACAAATAATGACAAGTCACTGCGGATAAGCTGAGATAAACACTCCCACAGTCTAGAGATAAGAATAAGCTACTGTAATAAACACACCCACTGACTTGAGATAAGAATGGGCCTCTGTAATAAACACATCCACTGACTAGAGATAAGAATAAGCTACTGTAATAAACACATCCACTGACTAGAGATTAGGCTGCGTCACTGTAATAAACACACCTACTGACAAGAGATTAGGCTGGGCCACTGTAATAAACACATCCACTGACTAGAGATAAGAATGGGCCTCTGTAATAAGCACATCCACTAACTAGAGATAAGAATGGGCCTCTGAAATAAACACATCCACTGACTAGAGATAAGAATAAGCTACTGTAATAAACACACCCACTGACTAGAGATAAGAATAGGCTACTATACTGTAATAAACACATCCACTGACTAGAGATAAGAATAGGCTACTGTAATAAACACATCCACTGACTAGAGATAAGAATAAGCTACTGTAATAAACACACCCACTGACTAGAGATAGGAATAGGCTACTATACTGTAATAAACACATCCACTGACTAGAGATAAGAATAGGCTACTGTAATAAACACACCCACTGACTAGAGATAAGAATAGGCTACTATACTGTAATAAACACATCCACTGACTAGAGATAAGAATAGGCTACTGTAATAAACACATCCACTGACTAGAGATAAGAATAGGCTACTGTAATAAACACATCCACTAACTAGAGATAAGAATAGGCTACTGTAATAAACACATCCACTAACTAGAGATAAGAATAGGCTACTGTAATAAACACATCCACTGACTAGAGATAAGAATAAGCTACTGTAATAAACACATCCACTAACTAGAGATAAGAATAGGCTACTGTAATAAACACACCCACTGACTAGAGATAAGAATAGGCTACTATACTGTAATAAACACATCCACTGACTAGAGATAAGAATAGGCTACTATACTGTAATAAACACATCCACTGACTAGAGATAAGAATAAGCTACTGTAATAAACACACCCACTGACTAGAGATAAGAATAGGCTACTATACTGTAATAAACACATCCACTGACTAGAGATAAGAATAGGCTACTGTAATAAACACATCCACTGACTAGAGATAAGAATAGGCTACTGTAATAAACACATCCACTGACTAGAGATAAGAATAAGCTACTGTAATAAACACACCCACTGACTAGAGATAAGAATAGGCTACTATACTGTAATAAACACATCCACTGACTAGAGATAAGAATAGGCTACTGTAATAAACACATCCACTGACTAGAGATAAGAATAAGCTACTGTAATAAACACACCCACTGACTAGAGATAAGAATAGGCTACTATACTGTAATAAACACATCCACTGACTAGAGATAAGAATAGGCTACTGTAATAAACACATCCACTGACTAGAGATAAGAATAGGCTACTGTAATAAACACATCCACTGACTAGAGATAAGAATAAGCTACTGTAATAAACACACCCACTG
>CATNEM010000341.1:590000-740000 GCA_950096795.1 Macrostomum cliftonense | reverse complement strand
CAACTCCTTATCTACCCAATCAGTTCCTTATATACCCAATCAACTCCTTATCTACCCAATCGTCTCCTTATCTACCCAATCAGTTCCTTATATACCCAATCAACTCCTTATCTACCCAATCGTCTCCTTATCTACCCAATCAGCTCCTTAATCTACCCAATCAACTGATAAGCTATCAATCAATCAAACCTCAACCACCTGACCCGACAGATTCCACCAGATGGTACCCCGATACGGCAATCTGAAATTCACCAGCCCGGACGTCAAGTTTTCAAACAGACTTCAACTGGACGGCTCGTCAGAATCATCGGCATCTTCCTTGTCGGGTTTCCACGAATCACCCCTAGGCGACTCGCACCGATATTTCAGCAGCAACGACGATTCAGCAGCCAGCAGCCAGGGCTCCGGCAGCGCCTCATCACCGCCAGCTACATCGGACAGTCCCGAGGAGTCAGAGAATTCGAACAACAGCCAGTCGACACTGCTGACCGACGCGATTCTGCGCGTCCGACTGCTGCTGCTGGCTCTGGACCTGCTGCTGCTGATCTACCGGGTCCATCGCACCGTAGCCACCGTCAGGCAGATCTGCTACGGCCGAACCCCAATCCAGCTAATGACGCCGCCAATCGTCAAGCAGTCACACGCGTTGCCAACCGGTCGTCAAGGAACAACGCCACGTCGGCAACAGAATAATCCCAAACAGCAGCAGCATCAGCAGCTGGCAACAATTCGACAAAATCGTTGTCGAGATATTCGCCAATCCTGCCTGATGTCCGGCCACTACTTGGCGTTCCTGTGCGGTGTCGCGGCCGCTCTGGCCGCCCTCCTGCTGCTGTGCCTGCTACGTCGCGGCGGCTTCGTTGATTCGGCCGACGTGGTCACCAGTCCGGCTGCCATTCTGAGCCGGGCGGCGTCGCACTGGTCGACATTGAGCGGGCAACAAGCCGACCGACTCAATCGGGAGGAGTTTCTTGGCCAGCTGAAGGTCGACAGCAGGACGGAGGCGTCCCGGCTGCTGCAGCTGGTGTCCCGGTTTGGCTACGACTTGGTGAGCGGATTAAGGAGCTCGAACCAAGGACCTTACCCCTAAACATACTGAGGGTATAAAATGAAAATCAATTTTCAAATGAAAAAAAAATCCTATTTTTATCCCATCAACCAGAAATACCTGGACGCCGCCTACTCAGCTCAGGCCTGCCGCCTGGCCCCCGCCGGTGGTGCCGAAGCTGCCACGCTGTGCCTCGGCGCCAAATCCGTTGACACCTCCGCCGCGGCCGCCGCTGCCAGGCTGTTGAGATTCGACGACCGGGTTTGCAACTTTCTGCCCGTGATTGCGCGGAATATCAGCAGCAGCTCAGTGACTGGTGCGGCTTCTGGCCACCCAAACGATTCTTGATTTTTTTGTCAGCATGCTCCCTTAGGCTACCTCTTTGATCCTGAAGCTCCAATTCTGTCATCCTGAAGCTCCATTTGTCACCCTGAAGCTCCAACCCTGTCATCCTGAAGCTCCTTTTGTCATCCTGAAGCTCCAACCCTGTAATCCTGAAGCTCCAACCCTGTAATCCTGAAGCTCCTCTTATCATCATCCTGAAGCTCCTCTTATCATCATCCTGAAGCTCCTATTCTGTCATCCTGAAGCTCCTCTTATCATCATCCTGAAGCTCCTATTCTGTCATCCTGAAGCTCCTCTTATCATCATCCTGAAGCTCCTCTTGTCATCCTGAAGCTCCTCTTATCATCATCCTGAAGCTCCTATTCTGTCATCCTGAAGCTCCTCTTATCATCCTGAAGCTCCTCTTGTCATCCTGAAGCTCTTTCTGTCATCCTGAAGCTCTTTCTGTCATCCTGAAGCTCCATTTGTCATCCTGAAGCTCCGATCATGTCATCCTGAAGCTCCATTTGTCATCCTGAAGCTCCGATCCTGTCATCCTGAAGCTCCATTTGTCATCCTGAAGCTCCGATCCTGTCATCCTGAAGCTCCATTTGTCATCCTGAAGCTCCGATCCTGTCATCCTGAAGCTCCATTTGTCATCCTGAAGCTCTTTCTGTCATCCTGAAGCTCTGATTCTATTGTCCTACAGCTACTACCCACTTCCCTGAAGTTTTTCTCCCTGAAGCTACGAGCGTACTATGCAGACTACATTAACTCAAGCCTTATAAGCTTACAATTTGTACCCCGAAACGAGTCCAAGCTTCACCCCCCTCCAACCTACCCGCAGACGCCTCCCCTTCTTCCCCGTCATCAATCGGCCGACTAGTCGGCGACGCCCGCTCGGCGCTTCAGTCCGTCTCCACCGTCGTCCTGGCCGCCCTCCTCCTGGCCGCCTGCGTCCACGCCTTCGCCAGCCTGCTGTTCGCCACGGTCGACGCCGCGGGCGGATTCGACTACGACGAGCAACGACAGCTGTTGGACGAGTCGACAACGTCGGGAACGTCGGTAGCCGCCGCCGCGGTCGCTAGCCAGTCGTCGGGCCAGACGCTGCGCCTCCTGCCGACTCCGCCGCCGGGTTACGACGTTTTCGGTCGTCGAACTCCGCCGGAAGCTTCGTCCACCTCATCTTCAGCGGCCGCCGCGACAAGTAGGTTAGCAACAGTGCAGCAGCACCAGCCGCTGTTGTTGCGTCATCGGACTGCCCTGACCTCGGCCCCCCTGCCCGAGATTGAAGAGTCTCACGTTTAAAAGTGCAACGCGGCGCGGCTAAGAATTTTGTACTTTTGCATGAACGACAGTTTTTCCTCGTTTTGTTTTGTCGAGTGCATTTTTGTGCGGCGCGCTTCGTTGCTATGGCGACAGAGGCTGAAGTTTTAACAAAATTGAATTCGGAAAACAGAAATTTTTAAGCCTTAAAATATATAAAAACTCGTCCAAAACTTGGCGTTAAAAATTATTGAGAGGAGCCCTGTTTTTCAACAAAAAATCAATCGATTTTGTTTAAAATAATTTTCTATGGGAAACAATTTAGAAGTGTTGCACCAGTAGGAATTCGCCATATTTATAATGTTTGTTGATGCAAAAATATTTTAGTTGTCACTGTCTTAGCATCGTTTATGTAATTTTGATGTTTTTAAAAAAAATTGCTTGTAGTAAAACAAAATTAATTAGATGGCTTTTTTACTGCATTTTATTTAATCTATGAAAAGAAAACTGTATGCGTGTTGCTAAATAAAAAATTTGTTATACAATAAAATGTTGCAACTCAGAAACAGCTGCTGCTGTTACGAGTGAGAAACTGACTTCATTTAGTTTTTATACATTCTTTACAGCTTGCTCAAAGCTCCATGCTATGTGACATAACATCGACACCATTGCTAATACAAGGGTAGCGCATTCTAAAGCGCGTAATCGTCTTTAAGCCGATGTCACTTTTGTAGAGGCCAGAAAGCTAATAAATCATTTTACAGCTCCCGTGTCTCTATGCAGATAATCTGGCTAATCTGTAAGTTTTTTCCCCATTTCCTGCAGCTCGCTATCTATACTAAGGGAAAGCTCACAGGCCCACCTCACTGCTACTATACCGCTGCTTCCTCACAATGCTCGTGCAGCTGGGATTCGCAATTTTGGCAACATCGCTTTGATTGATGGCTATGGCATGCTGATGCTATAGCTAGCTATATATCCCGGTGTTCCAAAAGTAATTAGCCCCCCATAAGGCAATGTCCTTCCGTAGCAGGTAGGAAAGCAAAAGTTAACCATATTGCAATAGAACAACAACAAGACACTCAGTCCAATTTTCAGCGAAAAATGTCTTACCAACGGGTATTTAAACACAAAAACGTGAGCACCTGTGTCCTACATGCAACGCGAAACTCAAGCAGGAGTAACGTAGCCTCCGCCGCATGCAATAACTCGGTCAAGGTGGATGATCAGCTTGTCAAGTTCTTTTCGAAACATGGAATCTTCTGTCCGTCTCAGGAATTGTAGAGCCGCTTCTTCAACCATCGCTGGGTCTTCAAAACGTACCTGACGAAGGCTGTTCTTGACGTGGTTGTTCAGCCAGCGGTCGCACAAATTTAAATCAGGGGAGTAAGGCGGTTGATGAAGGAGCTCAACTTGTCGCTTAGCAAAGAAGTCTTGCACAGACTGCTTGGCATGTGGTCTAGCGTTATCGTGTTGCCACACCAACTCTTTTAGATGTATTGGACTGCTTCTCAGAGAACGCCACTTGTCGCCCGTACTTTGAACAAACTGGGTGTACAGGTCACCATCAAGGCTTCTCCCGTATGGCAGCGCTTGAACGCTAAAGCGCTTGTTGCAAGTGAAAGCAATAATCAGCATACACTTCTGAGGCGTTAGCTTACTGGCAGGAACCTGCGGTCGGGCTGCACCAACCGGTATCCAAGCTCGAGCATCCCTCTGTGTAAATTCTACGTCGTATCGAACCCACATTTCGTCCTCGACAGTGTAGATGTCGTACCGCTGCTCGCCCAAGCTCACAAGCCTTTCTCTGATAACGGTCGCATGCAGCCTCCTCTGCTCCATCTGATGTGCTGTTAGGATCTTTGGTACCCAGAAAGAAGCAACATTGTGAAATTGCAGCACGTCCGTCAGGATCCTGTAGACACTTGTAGTGGGTATCCCGGTTTCTGTAGAAATCTCTCGAACAGTCATGTGCGGATCATCGCTGGCAAGCAGTAGAATTTCCTGCGACCTGTCGTCCCCACTTGCTGAAACAGGCCGACCACATCGTGGCAGGTCTTCAAATGATGTCCGTCTGCCTGATTTGAAGTCGGCCAGCCAGTTTTTGACAGTTGCATAGCATGGCGCCTGGTCCTTCCATATCTGACTTAGCGCACGTTGAATTTCAGCAGCATTCTTGCCACGTTGCTGTTCGGTAAAAGCATAAAACCGGGCCTTCTCCTTATCGTAACTCATTTCAGCAGTAGCTTTATAAAAAATTATTGCCAACAACTTAGTAAGAGAAAAACAACTACCTGAAAGCACCAGCCAAAAAATTTTTCGCTCAGGCCCACCAAGGCTCAGGCGGCAGAGCTTGTGACCATAGATAATTTAAGCTGAAGCAACGCGTTGCACTGCAGAAGCTGGGCTTCACGTTTCACCTAATAGATTTCTTTCAGTATTCCCCTGAGGGCTTAAACTTTATATAAGTACTAGGCCCATATACTAGTATGTATGTATAGTTTTTCATCAATTTATACATTACGGTTTAAAAGTTACTATGAGGGGCTAATTACTTCTGGAACACCGTATTATATAAGAAAATTAGATTTTATTAGCATAAATGCAGGATGATATGGCTGCAATGTTTCTTGGGGTAATCACTCACCGATAGGTGATTACGCAATTTAAAAATGAAAAGATAAACGAAAGTGATTTTAAAGGGATCTAGTACATTCTGCAATGTATAAATATTTTGTAATACTGTACTGACCAACAAAGCAATTCGTGAACGCACAGCTAATGGCATATTTTTATAACATTTCGATATTCCAAAGGAATCATACTCGTATTATCACATGCAGTAATCTGTCAATGACAGTCGTTATGTCGGGTGTCACCAAACTGACAATCCCTTTAATCAATCACTAGCATGCATGTAACAAGTTTTTTTTCATCCCAAAATGGGATTGCATGGTTGCACATTGCTCAGAGATTCCTGATGAGCGCGCATGCTAATTAGTCCGCTTAACACCCTCAGTTGTGCAGGCGGGATACTTGGAAATAGACAGCTCATCAATCAAGGAATTTTGTGACCACGGCGCTGTCGAGTGTGTGGTGAAAAAAAATTGCATCCTGAAACATGGGCATGTCCAACTTGATCAGAAAAATACTGTACTGTGCAAGGCTTTTAGATTATTGATTGTGACTTCGGCATTCAAAGGCATCAAAGGTAATCATGTAAACACTATTTATTAGCTTTTAATTAAGATCTTTCAGGTTTATTTGTAACTTTCACCTTAAAATAACTCATCGATAAATAAGAATTTACTTGTAATTAAATATGTAGATGTTCAGTACAAAGTCAAAGACTTCTTAAGTAGTCCTTGGTTTAATGCATATAAGTTTCTATCTGCATGAACAGAATGACTGCTATATTTCTTGGGGTAGAGACCTGGAGCAGAATGAGTACAAATGTACATGTAACAGTATGCCATACATTTACTGTCATGTACTTGTACATGTACATGTATTAAATGCAAATATTCTAACTCTTTTCAGAAGTATGCATGCAAACATTTACATGTATAATACTGGTTAATGATCCAAAGGTATATCAATTACCAATACTGTTTAAGCAAGATTTTACTGCCTGTTTTGACCAAACCCCCTTTCAATTCAAATAATCGAAACAGCAATTCAGTCACTCCCTGTAAAACTCGCTTGTGCAGTGCTTGCAGCAATTCAATTAAGATAAACTCCCTTTCAAATTAAACTGAACCCTTTCAATTCCAGTTTAGCAAGCAAGAAAGTTTATACCCGAGTATGATAACACCGAAATTGAGACAGATGCATTTTCAAATCAAACACAATGACTGAGGCCGGGAGTGAAGGGCCCTGAAGTTTGATTGCCAATTTTTCTGTGAACAGTTTTATAGGAATTCTCCCAGTTTTTGTAGCCTAAATATCATAACACCTAACATACATGCTAGGCGCTATGACTATGACAACCCTTCACAAGGTGACACCCGCTTCACGAGAGCAAAAACTCTAAAGACCTAGTTTTAAATGGCCTAAATTTCACATTACCAACATTTTATGGCCGCCAACACTGTCAAATAAACTAATCAAAATGACGCGAAAACGATCGATAAACTTCAACATGCTGATGGTGTGATTTGCAACAGACGCGTGTGTACGTAATTGCCAACAATGGGTGCAATGTTCATTCGGCTGAAATTGTCCCGGGAATTTTTGGGGAAGTTTTTCCTCAAATTACTCATTTACTCAATTTACTGTTTAAGATTAAAAGTTTATTGTGCTTCTTTTGAATACGAGTATCTTGGGTGTTTGTTTAAAACTTCCTGCAAGTTTTTGCCGGGTTCTGCAAGTCGAACAATCAAAGCATGTTTACGCCTTGCTTTTTACCAGCAGAGGTTTACCAGCATGAGTCTCTATATCATGCAGGCTTCGCTAGAGATGACATCGCTCGTGTAACAGGCCACTCTTCGACAGCCATTGAGCCCTATGACGTCCAAGACCATGTCCGAGTTTCGCATGCTCTTCAATCTGGTTGTCAGTCTTCAAGTATACCTATTGAAGCCGAGCCCGAACGCTCTGTTGAAGCTATGGAACAAAGTAAGGTAGTGAGTGCTAATCCAGCCAAAAAATCAAGCTCAAGAGAAATGGTAACACCAACACCGTTGAAATCTTTTTTGAGTGATTTACGACCACTATATAACTTGAAGCTATAGGCGCTGCTATTTGAACTTCCTGTTGAGTATGTTGTGCTAATTCGAATTTGTGAAAAAAAATTTAGCAGGACTGAGAACTAATTCCCACCCGATTTGCCGGGCAGAAATGTCATAGAAATATACCAATACCATAGACCTTCTGAGGGCAGAAAGGGGGAGAATCCGAGGGACGCGAAGCGGCCCGAGGATTTCCCTCTTTCTGCACGAAGAAGGTCTATGGTATAGCTATTCCCACCCGATTTGCAAGGGCGGGCAGAAACGTCATTTCTCTGCCCGGGAGCCCAAATGTTTTTTGAATTTGTTCTTGTTCTTCTTACGTTAAGCATCTCATCTATAGTCTGCCATTCTAAAAATAGATCTTGTTGTCTATGGTTCAATTTTCTACTTGCAAAGGATTGACGATTTCTATGACATTTCTGCCCGGCAAATCGGGTGGGAATTAGTTCTCAGTCCTGCTAAATTTTTTTTCACAAATTCGAATTAGCACAACGTACTCAACAGGAAGTTCAAATAGCAGCGCCTATAGCGTCAAGTTATATAGTGGTCGTAAATCACTCAAAAAAGCGTCCCTCGGATTCTCCCCCTTTCTGCCCTCAGAAGGTCTATAGTATTGGTATATTCTCAGGCCTCGTTTGGGGACTGAGAAATTGTTCTCAGTCCTAAAACAACCAAAAAATTACCATAGAAGGTTTGTTCCTCGGGAAAAGGATGAGACTGGGAAAGAAGCGAGAAATGCACTTTCCGTAGGTTAAGAATCCTGGCTTGGCCAACCCAGAATCTTTTTCGCCCTCCTACCTTTAGTGTTCCATCGCTATGCGTGCCCGAGCTTGTAACAGTCCCTGCTAGGCATGCCACAGCCAGTTTTACCTGTAATAGGATGACTCATCGGGCGACTCATCGTGGGGCAGCCCGCCCCAGGCTCGTCAGCAGGTGTAGCCCCTCAATCCAACTCCCTCCGCAAATCACCTCGAAAGAGGCCCCCTGCACCCCTAGACAATTCCTTGTTAGAGCTCACCAGCCCATCGTTATGCACTGTGCAGAGTCCCTTATTATCGGCTATTGTACTTGATCTGACGCCCTAAACTAGCTGACGGTCCAGTGTCCGGGAGCGCCGTCTCGTCAGGGGGTTAGGAGCCTATCCCCGCAGATGGCCGGCCTGCGCTGGTGGCAGGTCCTGGGCTCGCACCCCAGGATTACCTAAGAAAACTCCTTGG
Source organism: Macrostomum cliftonense (assembly GCA_950096795.1). NCBI lineage: Eukaryota > Metazoa > Platyhelminthes > Macrostomidae > Macrostomum > Macrostomum cliftonense. The sequence continues at coordinate 731,415 of CATNEM010000341.1, read as the reverse complement.
GCCAGATATTTGCACTTTAGGACCTTAGCCGCTCAGTCACATCCAAGCTACCAGTAAATCATTTCGGGACGGGTCAAGCGAGAAGGCAAGGCCTGTTGTCCTTTGAGGCTTAGCTCAGGCAGCAGCGACTCAACCGGTGGGTCGAGTCACATCAGTAATAATAGCGGTTTCCCTGTGAGACAAAATCTGAAAAATCTATAAATATGAACCAAAGACAGCTAAATCTAAATCTTTCTTGGCTATCCCTTATATAAACTTTGGTACTATAGGCAATGTCGGTACAAACAAAAAGTTTGCAAAAAATATGCCGCTTTGTAAAAATAATAACGCTGATTATTTACAAAAAATAACGTAGCTGTTTTAAAAACTTTTAAATAAATTAGAGAAAACATAGACTACTTTTGTTTTACTTCAAATCCTTTTGATATGTTAGTTTAGAATGGGTGTTTTACACGAAATTTTCGTCGTGACCGCATTGACTAGATTAAGTCAGCAGCTCAACAAGGTAGTAAATTAGTTCGTTCCGTTTATCGCTCAGTTTTGTATCACGTTTCAATAAGAAAATTTATCACGTTAGTTTAAAATTCGAATTTTAACTTGCACTTTCAAGAATTTTTACGCTTTTTTTCCGTTACAAAGACCATATTTATTAGTTTAGTCTGTGGTTTAATAAATTGAAAGTAAAACACGGATATCAATTATTGTTAGTCCCCTAAATATTGAATAATTTAACATACGCTGCTGAAATCTCAAAATTTTCTTTTGATAGATTTATTTAGCGACTTGTGATAATGGCCCAAGCTCTGCCAACCACGTCTTCTAGAGATCAACATCATAATAATGAAAATTCCGAAGAATCACACAGAAAGAGGAAGCTATCGTAAGTTTCCTAATGTATATTTATGCTACTATTTCGTAAAAATTGTAGTATATAAACTTGTCTCAAGGAGTTTTTGTTTTCAATTGAGCCAAATTTTAGTGCATACCATTATATCAGGCCTAACAAAAACAAGTAATAGCCAATCTGCCTAGAATTAGCTGACTTAAAATCAAGTCAAGACAAATAATATGTCTATAGACTAAGTTTTGCAAAATTGGTCCAAATTTTTTAAAAGACAAGTAAAAGCAAAAATTTTGTATTTTTTGCTATCACAAGTGTTATTTATTCATTGCCAAGTGTAAAGGCTAGTATAAATCCATACCATAGTCCATAGTCAGGACCATGTCATGTGTACGCCAGAAAAATTTAGCAGGTAAAACATGCCTGTACGCCGTACGCCGAGATTAAAAAAACTTTTTGTGCGCCGTATACCAATTTGGTACACATACAAATGTCAATGGCATATCCAAGGGGGGGATAGGGGGAGATACATTCCCCGAAAGCTCATCAAAATTTTTTTCAATAGCAAACTGGCTTCTATAGCTTATCACAGATCCCATTTATACCTCCCAAAAAGACCCCCAATTATACCCCTTGAAAAGAATTCCTGGGTACATGCATTGCCTAAAGTAAATATGGCACTTTAAAATTTATACAAATTTTCTTAGAAAGCAGATAACAAGTAATAACAAACAAGCAGAATGAAAAAAATTGCCCACTAATTTTTTAAATTGCTGCCAAAATGGACAGGCCAATACAATATCTATAGCAGAAGGCTTTACATGTAAAGAAGCTGTACATGAATACATGTATCAAGCATGGCAAAAACATATTTATGCTAGCAATGCAGCAGCAGCACACACCAACTCATGCGACATACGCCAGCATACGCCGCATATGTATCTACCCCCTTCCCCTTCGAAATAGCGTGGCCCCTTGTATTTATGCCATGTATGCTGCAAAAGTCCAAAAATTTGCTCCTGTATGCCTGAATTTTCGGGGTAAAAGGCCATCTTCCTGACTATGGACCATAGTCTGCAAAAGGGGGATGAATGCTAAATTAATCTAGTATACAGTTTGGCAAACTCAAGTATATACTCATGATCTTTTCAAACTGTTTGTTTGTTATCAAATGAAATGATTAAATAATCTATGTGCATTTTAGTAGAATAAAGGTATATATTTTAATTAGAATTCCCAAAAAAGTATAAAAAGTAATTTGCATGTCCATGTTTACCTATATTTATGAGTATTCATTGAAACAAAGTTTTAAGAAATGTCAAACAATAGCAATGACAAGTTTAAATAATAGCTGAGGAAAGTGCAATTAATAAGAAAAAAAAGTAGTTCTTTTAATATGGCATAAAATTTTTTTGTTACATTAAAATTTTTGGCATGCAAAAAAAGTTTTGGAGTTTAGAGTCCAGTGTACATCTAGGGTCTTCTAAACTATGGGCATCAATGTCATAGTTATGGAAAGTAGCAGTTTTCTAGGAAAATTCCAGCTTACAAAAGGAAATTTTTGGCTAGGCCTAATCTTGACATAAACAGTATAAACAGTACACTAGTGAAGGTGCTTCTTGGCATATGCTAATGTATATATGAAACTACAAAATCAACTATGTTATTTGCTTTGTTATGTGCTTATCAAATAAGAAAGCAATTTTTTATAGTCAATCAAAAGAAGGAAACAATATATCAATGAATTTCTACAACAGTAGTCATTAAACTAATGATTTAAACAATGCCTAATACACAGTAGATAAGATATTATAGTAGACACTACCTGACAGAATATTAAATTATTAATTGGATAGATTCTAAGTTAATGTTGAAATTAAGTAAAAGAGCCCTTAAACACTGTTAGGTACTGACAATGTCCATAACATAGAATTGAAATAACTTCATGTAGAAGGCCTTCTTTGAAACTTAAAATTTGAATTCACGCTTATTTGTTATAAATAGTCTAAATATTTTTATGCATTTTTATATGAATTTTTGTTTTAATAATATCATATAAAAATAAATGTAAACATTTTAACAAAACTATAAAAATAGTATAAATTGATGCAATTTTGTGGCAAGAAAGAGCAACCGTTTGGCTCCTGGCCTTTACCCAAGTAAAAACTTGAGTTCGAAAGGAAATCTTTTGGCCTTAGTCATTCATAGGGAGCTCCTGCTTTAAGCAGAGAAACCGCCTAGAAGGCGAGACAAAAGGGGAATACCTGCCAAGGGCAGAGAGACCACCCAGAAGGCGAGAATATACCTGCTAGAGAGAGCAGAGATACCACCTGAGGGTGAGATTATACTGCTGAGAAAGCGAGACTATACTGCTGAGAAAGTGAGATTATACCGCCACAGTGCAAGAATAGGCATTAGGGAATTAGGTTTAGGGCTAGGAAATTGTTTGGTAATTAAGGCTGCGACCCTCTAATCCGGGTACCGCCCTAATTTCGGACTGGGTTTACCGCTCGGCCCAGTAAACGCTACCAGACGATTTGAGATAGTGTTAGTAAAATAGCCCTACAACGACTTTGGGGTTAGCAGCAGAATAATAGAAAAGACCCCTACAACATTCAGTAATAGGACCTTCAATGCATTACTTTAAGTGATATGTGGGATGTGGCATCTGAAATCTGATACCTCGCTTCTGAATAAGTAATAAATTAAATATGGTTGGGTGGTAGGAAAAATTAAATATTCTTTTTCCCTACTATCTAGTAAAATATTAACATGATATTCAACATAATTAAAAAAGTAATTTAAATCCTAATGCACCAGTTTTTCTTATAAAGATAAAAAAATTTTAACTAGCAGCAGCAGTTGGTCAAGTTATTTTACTTTCAAAACATTTTAGCACCAGTGGCCACTCTCTCTATGCATTGCTGGAGCTGCCCAAAGAAGCAACAGAAGATGACATTAAGCGAGCTTATCGAAAGGTTTTGTAATTTATGTTGTAGAAAATTTCAATTTCAAACAAAGCTACTAAGCTATTGCTTTATTTACTTTCAGCTGGCCTTGCGCTATCATCCAGACAAAAACCCAGACCCGGCTGCTGCAGAAATGGTAAGGCAAATATTTCATGCAAACATTTTCAGCAGCATCTTAGTGTCTCTATTTTGCCAAGCAAATATATTGATATCAAACTTGCATAGTCAAACTAAAAAATTATGTCTAACCATGTTAAGATCTGATCTCACCCTGTCTGCATCGCATCTCAGTATTTTCAGATCTGATCTCACCCTGTCTGCATCGAATCTCAGTGTTTTCAGATCTGATCTCACCCTGTCTGCATCGCATCTCAGTGTTTTCAGATCTGATCTCACCCTGTCTGCATCGAATCTCAGTGTTTTCAGATCTGATCTCACCCTGTCTGCATCGAATCTCAGTGTTTTCAGATCTGATCTCACCCTGTCTGCATCGAATCTCAGTGTTTTCAGATCTGATCTCACCCTGTCTGCATCGCATCTCAGTGATTTCAGATCTGATCTCACCCTGTCTGCATCGAATCTCAGTGATTTCAGATCTGATCTCACCCTGTCTGCATCGAATCTCAGTGATTTCAGATCTGATCTCACCCTGTCTGCATCGAATCTCAGTGTTTTCAGATCTGATCTCACCCTGTCTGCATCGAATCTCAGTGATTTCAGATCTGATCTCACCCTGTCTGCATCGAATCTCAGTGATTTCAGATCTGATCTCACCCTGTCTGCATCGAATCTCAGTGATTTCAGATCTGATCTCACCCTGTCTGCATCGAATCTCAGTGATTTCAGATCTGATCTCACCCTGTCTGCATCGAATCTCAGTGATTTCAGATCTGATCTCACACTGCCTGCATCGCATCTCGGTGATTTCAGATCTGATCTCACACTGTTACAATGCTTAGATTTCAACATTTCATATTGAATCATTTTTTACTTTTAAATTAGAATTTTGTTGGCCTTTCTTTCTGATCAATTAAGACTACTTTGACGTCTACTTTAAGTAGAATAAAAAAAATGAAGTATATAAATATAGCTTCTTACTAATTCCAATTTAAGTGTTTTGTGCATTTTAATAGTTGATTTCTCTACCATTGTGGCGCCGTTTCAGTTTAAAGAAATCAACCGCGCCAATCGAGTCCTGAGCGATCCAGCTAAGCGCAAAATCTACGACAAATACGGATCAATGGGTCTCCAAGTGGCCTCTCAGATTGGCGAAGACAATATGAATACTTATCTCATGATGAATCATCCCTGCTGCAAGGTGCGATGCGATCCTATGTTCTTGGAGATTGTTATTAGCGTTGAGATTTTAGAGTAGATTGATGGGGTTGTCGGGAATTGTTTTATTTTATTAAGGGTTAGGAATATTTACCATAAATGACTAAAGTTTTAAACCCTTGTAATAGGTTACATTTTTAGAGGTTTTTAATCCTATTTGTGAGATTTTTAAATGTAGTTGTGAGATTTTCAGATTTAGGTGTGAGATTTTCAGATGTAGGTGTGAGATTTTCAGATCTAGGTGTGAGACTTTCAGATCTAGGTGTGAGATTTTCAGATGTAGGTGTGAGATTTTCAGATGTAGGTGTGAGATTTTCAGATGTAGGTGTGAGATTTTCAGATGTAGGTGTGAGATTTTCAGATGTAGGTGTGAGATTTTCAGATGTAGGTGTGAGATTTTCAGATGTAGGTGTGAGATTTTCAGATGTAGGTGTGAGATTTTCAGATGTAGGTGTGAGATTTTCAGATTTAGGTGTGAGATTTTCAGATGTAGGTGTGAGATTTTCAGATGTAGGTGTGAGATTTTCAGATTTAGGTGTGAGATTTTCAGATGTAGGTGTGAGATTTTCAGATGTAGGTGTGAGATTTTCAGATGTAGGTGTGAGATTTTCAGATGTAGGTGTGAGATTTTCAGATGTAGGTGTGAGATTTTCAGATGTAGGTGTGAGATTTTCAGATGTAGGTGTGAGATTTTCAGATGTAGGTGTGAGATTTTCAGATGTAGGTGTGAGATTTTCAGATGTAGGTGTGAGATTTTCAGATGTAGGTGTGAGATTTTCAGATGTAGGTGTGAGATGTTAAAATTTTCGGCTAAAAGATTTTCATGTTTATTTTTCGCATTTGAAAATTTCAGCTCCTGATGGTTCTCTGCTTTCTTTGTACCGGCTGCTGCTGTTGCTGCTGCTGCTGCTTGTGCTGCTGCTGCTGCTGCGGCAAATGCAAGCCGAAAGAAGATGCTGACGTTGACGATGAAGAGCCTTTCGATGCTCAGGTAAAATAAAAATTGGGACAATTTTGCTTAAGCAATAATGTAGACAATTTATTGGTCAATATTTACATGGGGAGACGTAGGGTTTCCATGGTGATGCATGAGATTTCCTCATATGTTGTTCAGATTTCTATACAGAAGCGTAAGATTTCCCTAGAGATACATGAGATTTCCTCAAAGACGCCTGACATTTACATAGAGACGCTTGAGATTTCCAAAAAGACGCGATATTTCGACAGAGACGCTTGAGATTTCCGTAGAGACGCTTGAGATTTCCGTAGAGACGCTTGAGATTTCCCTAAAGACACGTGAGATTTCCATTTTTATGATTAAAAAACCGACCAAACAAACGCGCCAACCCACTCCCCACTCAACCAACCAACCAACCAACCAGAACATCGACGATTCCGGTGCAAAAGCCGACGAGCCAACGGTCATCACCGGCCAGCCCGCCACCGTCATCGCCACGTCCCGCCCCACCTCCGCCAGCTGCGTCCTCCACAGAAGTGAAAATTAACGTGGACGCCTGATTGGAAGCGATTGATTGTGATAAGCATGATACTAAATCCATTCGGATATATTTTAATCTCTTGAGATTATCCTTTGCTAACGTGCCTATTACTTAGGTCTTTTAACTCTGTTACCGAAAAAAAATAATTAATTACGCTACATATCGGGGAAATCATAAATTTATTCAATTAAACAGTTGCTCCTCTTTCCGCTCATCTTTGCATCTAATTTCTTTGCTCGTCATGTTACTGAAAGTAATTCAACCGAAGGAATAGTGTTAGACAACATAATTATGAAGTTATGATCATTTTCGCTTATCTATCTTGTATATTTTACGTAATTTCTGTACTATTCTGTAATTTTTTCGCCGCTAGTGTGTTTTTTAGATTTTTTTAAACTAAAATTTCTACATTCTCTATTTTAGTATGCTTTGGAGTGTTGCTATTGTGGCTTAATCATGAAGGTGCTTCGTTTAAATTCAAATAAAAAACTTTTGCCTTTTTAGTACTTCAAGTTTTAGCTTTAAAATTTTGGAAGAATGGTTTGCAAGCTGATCCAGTGGACTAATATGCGAATTTTAGTTTTGTTTTAAACCAACATTCGTTAATAGCTTTCACTTGATAAACTATTTGTCTCAACTGTCGTAAATTTTGATCGTTAATCTGTAAAGTTATCACAGGTTCTGTTAGTTTTTTCAAATATTATTCCGTTGGTTTTGTTTCCCAATATCCGGTGACTCAATCATTCAGAGTTTGGCTTGCACGCTTTTGTTATTATTATCTGAGATCTGCGAGTGGCTGGCGGTCCTTATCTGAGATCTGTGAGGGGCTGGCGGTCCTTATCTGAGATCTGCGAGTGGCTGGCGGTCCTTATCTGAGATCTGTGAGGGGCTGGCGGTCCTTATCTGAGATCTGTGAGGGGCTGGCGGTCCTTATCTGAGATCTGTGAGGGGCTGGCGGTCCTTATCTGAGATCTGTGAGGGGCTGGCGGTCCTTATCTGAGATCTGTGAGGGGCTGGCGGTCCTTATCTGAGATCTGTGAGGGGCTGGCGGTCCTTATCTGAGATCTGTGAGGGGCTGGCGGTCCTTATCTGAGATCTGTGAGGGGCTGGCGGTCCTTATCTGAGATCTGTGAGGGGCTGGCGGTCCTTATCTGAGATCTGTGAGGGGCTGGCAGCCCTTATCTGAGATGTGCGAGGGGCTGGCGGCCATTATCTGAGATGTGCGAGGGGTTGGCGGCCATTATCTGAGATGTGCGAGGGGCTGGCGGCCCTTATCTTAGCCAGCCTGGCTACTTTGAGATAGAACTATAAAAATAATGCGTGTTTCCCATTTTATTGCAGGTTTTACTCTATGGTCGTAATTAAGATTATAAACATGTTAACTAGAATTATTTTGTCAAAATTTTCTATTCTATTAAACGTATTTTATTGCAAACAATAAATATTATTCGAAATGTCTCTTCACGTTAATGACCTCCGGTTAATGACCGGTCATTAACTTCTAACCCTCTTTTGACCATAGACAAATCGATCAATGATGCTAATAGGAAGTGAGACTTTCAGTTAATGGCCAATTTGCAACTCGCGCGCTCGTGGCCTTGGCCATTAACTGAAAGTCTCACTTCCTATTAACCACCCATTGCCGTTCGCTCCAGTTTTTCCTCTAAGAACTCAGTAAAAATATTTTTTACAGATACGAGTACCATTAGCCGAAATTGGCACCTACAAACTTTTCTTCTAATTATTTTTCTAGACCAGCTTGGCTCACCATATTGAACAAGTATTGAATTTGTACGAGCGTATATTCAGAATAAATAAATCCCCAATTCAGCGGACCAACAGCTGATGCACGCCAAATCGATTGTTGCGTAATCATACCGCAAATGATACGACGTGCTTTTTTTTAGTATTAATTCTTCAAATTCTTTGACAACAAATCAAGTCATTGGTCATTCATGTGAAAGAATAATTTGTAACGCGAATTAAGTTAAACATGCAGCAACAATACTTGACTTTAAATCAAATACCTTTTCGATCATTTGCTTAAGTAGATAATAATTTACTTCTATTTGTGTGAAAAGCGCGACAGGGAACACGACACGGACATAAACAACAATAGAGATTTCAGAGAAACTTACAAGTTGAAGAAAAGATAAAGCGATTTTCTAAGAAACCTTTTATCGATCCTATCTGATTTACAGCAATATCCCAGGGTGAATGAATTTACAGCGCACTTTTTATTGCATCAATTAATTGTATGCCGCTTTTGTGGATTGTGAAAAGGCGAAAAACTTTATTAGTTAGTTTGTTTAAATAAACTGACAAGATAGCGCTTAGAAAATAAAAAGATGTAAAGAAAGGCAAATTGGCAAGCGCTAAAGATGCTACGCAGGGAACAACATTTATAATAATAATAATAATTATAATTGAGGGAAAATGTGTATTAACACTATCAAGTATTAGAAAACGAATGGGAGCACTTTCATACTACTACTTATATTTGGTCAGTAGTACGCATAGTAAAGCTGAATAAAATGAACGAGTCAATAGTTTTTATTTATGGAATGAAAAAAATCCTCGTCAAAAATTCTATCAATAGTTTTGTTTAACTACTGTTAATGATTTTGCTGTAGAATATAATTCATGCACTTTAGATATTTATATAAGTAGCAATTAAAGCAATGAAGCGGGCAGACAACAGAATTGAAAAACAAAAATTTCGCAACGACTATTGAAAAACAATCTATGAGAAAATCAAATTGTGAGGATCGATGCTGTGCAGATACTCAATGTGACGCAGCACGTCTTTCTTAGTAATCAGGCCCAATAGGCGGCCATTGTGGGTGACTAGAGTCTGGCGCAGTCCCAGTTTGCGAAACATTTCCAACACCACCTCCATGGGAGTCTGGTCTGTCACCGTGATTGGCGACTGGATGGACAGGTTGGGGTTTTAAGATTAAATGATCGATTTATTAGGCTGATTTCCAAGAAAGGCAAGGTAAGGTAAGAAGACTCACCAGATCGACAATTCGACGAAGTTTCAAAGCCGGCGGCTGGCCGTCAGGATTGGAGGACGCGCCGACGTCAGGAGAATGACGCCCGCCCACGCCGGCAACCAAGTGCTCAGTAAAATAGACCAGCGATTGGCCAACTATGCCGTCTTCGCTTTTGCGTGCGAATTCTGCGGTTGGATGGCGTTATCTGTGTCAGTTTTTTGCCGCTTTTAGCGTGATTATCTGTCTCTGATGTTCTACGAGTACCCTACCAGATCAATTATCGGTCTCTTTGATGTCCTAACCTACCAGAATAATTATCGGTATCTTTAATTTCCACCAATAACCGACCAATACGTCGGTCTCTTTGATGTTCTACCCCATCAGATTAATTATCGGTCTCTTTGATGTTCTACCATATCAGATTAATTATCGGTCTTTTTGATGTTCTACCCCATCAAATTAATTATCGGTCTCTTTGATGTTCTACCATATCAGATTAATTATCGGTCTTTTTGATGTTCTACCCCATCAAATTAATTATCGGTCTCTTTGATGTCCTCCGCTAACCGACATATTACCGACTAATATGTCGGTCTCTCTGATGTTCTACCCCATCAGAATAACTATCGGTCTCTTTGATGTCCTCCGCTAACCGACATATTACCGTCTAATATGTCGGTCTCTCTGATGTTCTACCCCATCAGAATAACTATCGGTCTCTTTGATGTCCTCCGCTAAACGACTAATATGTCGGTCTCTCTGATGTTCTACCCCATCAGAATTAACTATCGGTCTCTTTGATGTCCTCCGCTAACCGACATATTACCGACTAATATGTCGGTCTCTCTGATGTTCTACCCCATCAGAATAACTATTGGTCTCTTTGATGTCCTCCGCTAAACGACTAATATGTCGGTCTCTCTGATGTTCTACCCCATCAGAATAACTATCGGTCTCTTTGATGTCCTCCGCTACCCGACTAACTATTGGTTCTTTTGATGTCGTCCACAACCAGCGAAATAAATTCAATCCGCAATAAAAAGCGCAACGCCGCCAGGGCATCACCAACCCAGCGCAAGCATGAGATCCCGCCTAGCAACAAAGCCGAGCAGGTAGTGCGAATCGCGCGACACAACCACGGGATAACCGTTGACATCCGACGCAGTCATCAACGCCTCCAAATCTTCCACAGTCATGGAGTCCTGGTACAGCAGTTGCAGCTGAGCCTCGCCGCGTCGCGGATGCATCACATCGGCGGCGATGGTGGTGTGGGTGAACTCCTCCTTGTTGTCCAGATAGGGATAGCCGTTCAGCCGGATGTGCTCCTCGTAGATGCCGCCCTTGGTGAGACGATCGCCAACCCACTTGCTGGTCATGGCGGCGATCATCAGCGGCACGATGTACTGCAAACCGCCGGTGAGCTCCAGCATGATGGCCACCAGCGACAGCGTCATCCGGGTGACGCCGCCAAGCGAGGCCGCGGCGCCAATCATGGCGTACAGGCCGCTGTTGATGCAGGGCTGCCCGGCGCGGCAGAACAACCGGAACGGGAAGCTATCCATGCGCGAGACGGCCACCTGTTCGAGGAGGTTGCCGAGCACGCGGCCAGCGATGGCGCCGACGGCGAGGGAGGGGATGAACAGGCCGGAGGGCACCTGAAATGGAAGGGATTAATTTTTGGTATCAATTGAACAAAGATTCCCAAACAAAGAGCGACAGGCCTTTTAACATTAAACATTAGGAGATCGAGAGAAAAGGAAAGGCAAACGCGATGCTTCTCGACATAGACAGAGAAACTAACAAAGGCAGAAAATGATAGAAGGATAGAGACAGAGACAGAATATCCAAAAAGGTAATTTTAACGGACCAGTCATTAAACAGACAAGATGCATATATCAATAGGACAGAAAAACAGAAAAATAGGAAAGACACGGACAAACAGACAGACAGGCAGACAGACAGACAGGCAGGCAGAAAGACAGACAAACAGGCACACAGAACAGAATCAAAGACAGACAGACAGACAGACACACAGACAGACAGACAGGCAGACAGACAGACAGACAGACAGACACACAGACAGACAGACAGACAGGCAGACAGACAGACAGACAGACACACAGACAGACAGACAGACAGACAGACAGACAGACAGACAGACAGACAGACAGAGAGACCGATAGACAGACAGACAGACAGACAGACAGACAGACAGACAGACACAGACAGACAGACAGACAGACAGACAGACAGACAGACAGACAGACAGACAGACAGACAGACAGAAAGACAGACAGACACACAGTATAGGCAGGCAGAAAGACAGACAAACAGGCACACAGGACAGAATCAAAGACAGACAGACAGACAGACAGACAGGCAGACAGACAGACAGACACAGACACACAGACAGACAGACAGACACAGGCAGACAGACAGACACAGGCAGACAGACAGACACACAGACAGACAGACAGACAGACAGACAGACAGACAGACAGACAGACACAGGCAGACAGACAGACACAGGCAGACAGACAGACACACAGACAGACAGACAGACACAGGCAGACAGACAGACACAGGCAGACAGACAGACAGACAGACAGACAGACACACAGACAGACAGACAGACAGACAGACAGACAGACAGACAGACAGACAGACACACACACAGGCACACACAGACCCGCAGACTCACCTTAATACCGAAGGTGAACACAGTGGCGACCATCTTGAACAGCGACGCCAGCAGCAGCTTCCACATGGCGCTGTAGATGCCGGGACCAGCCGGCGCGGAGCCGGAGAAATCGTTGGTGCTGTTGCGCTGATAGTCGCACAGTTCGGTGGCGTCCTCGGGGCCGCACTTGCTGAACAGCAGCTTGATGAGGTGGCTGGTGTTCATCCGGGTGTAGGGATTTGGGAAGGCCACCAGCGCGGTCACCAGCGTCACCAGCATCACCTCCCAGATGGGGAATTGGCCCAGCCGGCCGAATTTGCGTTTCCGACACACCCAAACGTTGGCCCGAATAAAAGCGGCGCCGAATAAGCCGCCAATAACGCCCAGCAGGATGAAGGGGCCGATCTCGATCACGGACCAGGTGGACCGGTACTCCACGTAGAACAGCACCAGATGATCGTTGCCAAATGGATTGACCATTTTCAATACGGAAGCGGCCACCATGCTGCAGAAGAAGCTGCGCCAGAGAGTCTTCAACGGGAAATAGTAGCTGGCCTCCTCGAGGCTGAACAGCACGCCGCCGAGGGGGGCGCCGAAGGCGATGCTAACGCCGGCGGCTGCTGCTGCCGACAGCACCTCCCGTTTCTTAGCCTCGTTTCTGCCGTACTTGGGGAACAGGTAGGCGATGATGTTGCCGCAGCAGGCTGCCATGTGCACCATGGGGCCTTCTTTGCCCAGATTCAGACCGGCTGACACGGCCAGCATGATGCCTACAGATTTGATTAGCAGGGTCCATTTGCCGAGATAGCCGCGTATAACAAAACCGGATAGGATGGTTTTCATCTCGGGTATGCCCGAGCCGCACGCGTACGGAGCAAATACTCGGACTAATAGTGCGGCTAAGAATGCAAATAACAAAGACCACAGTATGTACAACAGGTATTTGAATATGTAGGCGCCGAAGTCTTTGTTACTGTCGCCAACTAGTTCGGCCCAGGTGTACCACTGCGGACGGTTTTTGATTGATTTTAATATTAAGATTGCTGAAAATAACAAAGACCCAGTTCTAGGGGAACAAAGACCTAATAAAACATGACATCCTAGAAATTTATCATTTAATCTATAGCGTGATCATACTGGTAAAAAAAAGTACAATAAAATATTGATTGATACAAAGACTTGATACGATTCTTTTTAACAAATAGTAGGTACAAAGACCTAGACAAAGACTGAAAATAGAGCTAGTAGGTTAATTAAAAACTATCGATAATTCGGAGCTACAACAAAGACCTTAGATACAAGCTGCATATGTAATTTCAGTGCAGTAGATGCAACAAAGACCCCTAAAAAATCACCTGTTTGCAAGCCTGTTCATCATCGAACGCAGTGTCGTTAGACGACCAGCAGCACTGCTCTTTGTTAAACCAGAACGCCTCGGCGCAGATGCCGTCGCGAAGATCGGACATCCAGGTGGTGCCGATGTCAACAACGCCGGCAACCAAGCCTAAGAATGTCGTTTTAAAAGAAAGCAGGCAGGATTTTCATCTAAGTCTAAAAATAATCCGATCGATTTACAGTACCTAGCGAGATCAAAAAGACGAATTTATCAAAGGGAAATATTCATCCAACCATGGGGATCTTTTCCGTCTTCAGCTGGGACAGTGCGCCTGTACGTGTCTGGTTCTTTTTTTCGTGGCTAAGTAGGAAGAGTGTAAAAATGCTACAAAAATAGGCAGCCCAAGCAAAAAGATTTTTTCTTATAAATCAATACGAATGAAGACTTAAAGGTGACTAAAAGGAAAATATGCGAAATGTACCAAAAAGGCAGGCATTTCACTTAAATACGGATATGAAAGGGATGAAAGCTATGGGGATCTGGAAGAAGGGCGGCTATGGGGATCATGGAGAATGAAAGCTCTGGAGATCTGGGAGAATGGAAGTTCTAGGGATCTGAGAGAATGAAAGTTCTTGGGATCTGGGAGAATGGAAGCTATGGGGATATGAGAGAATGGCAGCTATGGGGATCTGGGAGAATGGAAGCTATGGGGATATGAGAGAATAGCAGCTATGGGGATCTGGGAGAATGGCAGCTATGGGGATATGGGAGAATAGCAGCTATGGGGATCGGGGAGAATGGCAGCTATGGGGATATGGGATAATGGCAGCTATAGGGATATGGGAGAATGGCAGCTATGGGGATATGGGATAATGGCAGCTATAGGGATATGGGAGAATGGCAGCTATGGGGATCGGGGAGAATGGAAGCTATGGGGATATGGGATAATGGCAGCTATAGGGATATGGGAGAATGGCAGCTATGGGGATCGGGGAGAATGGCAGCTATAGGGATATGGGATAATGGCAGCTATGGGGATATGGGAGAATAGCAGCTATGGGGATCGGGGAGAATGGCAGCTATGGGGATATGGGATAATGGCAACTATGGGGATCGGGGAGAATGGCAGCTATGGGGATATGGGAGATTGGAAGTTCTGGGATCATGGAGAATGGCAGCTATAGGGATATGGGAGAATGGCAGCTATGGGGATATGGGAGAATGGCAGCTATGGGGATATGGGAGAATGGCAGCTATGGGGATCTGGGAGAGCGGCCGCTCTGGGGATCAAGACCAGGGAGGCGTAAGTATTCGATGCAACTAGAACATGAAAAAGGAGGATATTCAAAGCTGAATAATTTGAAGCCAAAATGATTCGATACGAACAGGAGAAATTTCCCAACAAGCATAGTAGGCCTCACCCCTAGCAGGTTACCGCCCAAGGCATGCTTGAAAAAAAAAATTATTACAAAATCTATTTAGGAACATGACACCAAAAACACAAAAATATGAGACGAAAATTCTAATGGGTAAAAATTTTCAGTTTGTGAAAAAACACAAATCTAAAAATATGCTTTTATGCTGATATCATATCAAGTTCCTAATTGCTAAATTTGTTTTTTCACAGTTTTTTATTTTATGTTTACAGGGTCTTTTCAGGATATAATAAAAAACTTGCGAAAACAATCATCAACCTAACGCACTGGCAAATTAACTGGCTATGTCTACCTTATGTCTACTTAGATGTTTACCCACTTAGGTCAAAAGCTTGTTTACTACTTATTTAGCTCATTTCATAAGTCTTTTCATTTGTCTACATATTCGTAGATATCTTTCTGAATTAATACCCGCCTTTTTAGACATCTATCTGCATCAATATCTACCTGGCTAATAGTCAATTTGCATTCATTCTACCTGTCAGGAAATCTATCTGCATTCATATCTACCTGTCTGCAAATCTATCTGCATTCATATCTACCTGTCTGCAATCTATCTGCATTCATATCTACCTGTCTGCATAACTATCTGCATTCACATCTACCTGTCTGCAAATCTATCTGCATTCATATCTACCTGTCTGCAATCTATCTGCATTCATATCTACCTGTCTGCAAATCTATCTGCATTCATATCTACCTGTCTGCAAATCTATCGGCATTCATATCTACCTGTCTGCAAATCTATCTGCATTCATATCTACCTGTCTGCAAATCTATCTGCATTCATATCTACCTGTCTGCAAATCTATCGGCATTCATATCTACCTGTCTGCAAATCTATCTGCATTCATATCTACCTGTCTGCAAATCTATCTGCATTCATATCTACCTGTCTGCAAATCTATCTGCATTCATATCTACCTGTCTGCAAATCTATCTGCATTCATATCTACCTGTCTGCAAATCTATCTGCATTCATATCTACCTGTCTGCAAATCTATCTGCATTCGTATCTACCTGTCTGCAAATCTATCTGCATTCATATCTACCTGTCTGCAAATCTATCTGCATTAATATATAACCATCTGCAAATCGAACATCAAATCATAAAAAACACCCATAAGCGCTCACCAGCGGCCACAGCAATCAATCCAACGCACAGCCAGCCGGAGAAGCTGTCAAACAGGGACACCAATTTCCCGCGGCAGCTCAGCTTCATCCGGCGTAGAATTTCCCGATGCCGCTTCCTGTGCCGGCCGATGTCCTTCAGCCAGTCGATGGTCTCGAAGTCGTTGTAGTGCCCCTCGGCTGGGCCTCCGTTGGCCTCGTTTGAATCCACAGCGTTGGCGCCGCCTGGGAGGGAGAGAGCCAATGGGAAAGGGATTCTGATTTACTTAAATCCTCTAGCTTAAAAATCTCTCTTTTAAAAGAACATAATTAAAATATTGAAGTGGTAAAATCTTGATGCAAAACAATTTAGTATTTTAAATTCACATAATACTTATCATATTACATTATTAGTTTTAATAATTCTAATCATTTTCACAAAAATTACAAAATAAAACTATTTTTATGCTAATAAACTGCAAGTGAAATTTTATAGGATTCTGATCCCACATTATTGAGGATTCTGATCCCACATTATTGAGGATGCTGATCGCACATTATCGAGGATTCTGATCCCATATTATTAAGGATTCTGATCCCACATTATTGAGGATTCTGATCGCACATTATTGAGGATGCTGATCGCACATTATTGAGGATTCTGATCCCACATTATTGAGGATTCTGATCCCACATTATCGAGGATTCTGATCCCACATTATTGAGGATTCTGATCCCACATTATTGAGGATGCTGATCGCACATTATCGAGGATTCTGATCCCATATTATTAAGGATTCTGATCCCACATTATTGAGGATTCTGATCCCACATTATCGAGGATTCTGATCCCACATTATTGAGGATTCTGATCCCACATTATTGAGGATGCTGATCCCACATTATCGAGGATTCTGATCCCACATTATTGAGGATTCTGATCCCACATTATTGAGGATGCTGATCGCACATTATCGAGGATTCTGATCCCATATTATTAAGGATTCTGATTCCAATTATCGAGGATCACAATCCCACTTAATAAGGATTATGTTCCTACATTATTGGGGACTCTAATCCCACATACTTATTGAGTATGCTGATCCCATATTATTGAGGATTCTCATCCTACACTAGTGAGGATGCTGATCACTCTTATTTATTTGAGAATTCTGATCATATACTATTGAGGCTTCTAATCCCACATTTTGTGGATTCTGATCCTAATTATTGAGGATTTTGATCCCTTTACTAAGGATTTTTATTCCACACATCTAATCGGACTTTAATCTGAAATACTGACCCTATAATAAATATGCACAGACTCATTAAAATACAATTTTCAAAGCAGATATTTGTCGGAGACACGCTTTTTGTTGCATTCGGAAGAGGGTAATGTTTTTTAATCAGGCTGAAAAGCGCAGAAGTGATGGGGTCATCAACGCTAGCTAGGTTATTATCACGGCAAACTGATCTTAAGCGCACGTACGCAAGTGCGCAATTTATTAATGCAATTTTGTTGGCCTTAAATTGCCTTCTTGGCCTTGCTTAAAAAAAATTACACGCATTCAGGACAAGGCTCCATGCAATAGGCTTTTTAGTGTTGGCATGGGCCAGTTTTGCAATTTACGCCGATTAGGGCAACCCACTAAGGCATAGAGAGTGTGCATTCCTGGAATTACCGGTTTGTACATCGTGCGTGACTGGGTGCCGGCCTGTGTGTGTGTGTGTGTGTGTCTATGCCTGCATACCGTATTTAGTGTCACTGAACGCGCTTCAGGAGTCAGCGCAATGGGCAGTCATGCCCAGTCGCTTGTTGTGGGACATTGTCGCTTTAAGCGTCAGTGCCTGCAGCCCTCCCTGCAGATTTAGCTTCAGTTGGCATGTTTTCACTCATAAATTCAACACTTTAGTAGTTGCTACTATCTGACAGAGAATCTAGTCTATCTACGATTCATAAATCACTTTAATTCTTCAAAACCAAACCTATCCTCTTTTTAGCTATAGCCATAGCAACGACCTAACGACCCAACCCAAACAACTTGGCTACGGCTTTTCTAGGCTACAAAGAGAAATATCATTGAAAATCAACCAGAGATAAATCACTTGGACCACTTTGATATCAGCATCTATCAATCTAAAGGATTGGCGCCAAACTCGAGGATCTGTAGGATATCGGCACCAAGCTTAAGGATATCGTGAAGATATCGGCGCTTAAATCTGAAATATCGTAGCTAAACTTAATGATATCGGCGCCAAACTCAAGGGACCGGCGCAAAACACAAGAAATCGGCGATAAACTGGAGGAAAAGGGAAAGTGGCTCCAAACTCAAGGAATCAGCGCCAAACTCAAGGAATCAGCGCCAAACTTATGGACATCGGCACCAAACAATAGAAATCGGCGCTAAACTCAAGGAATCAGCGCCAAACTCAAGGAATCAGCGCCAAACTTATGGACATCGGCACCAAACAATAGAAATCGGCGCTAAACTCAAGGAATCAGCGCCAAACTCAAGGAATCAGCGCCAAACTTATGGACATCGGCACCAAACAATAGAAATCGGCGCTAAACTCAAGGAATCAGCGCCAAACTTATGGACATCGGCACCAAACAATAGAAATCGGCGCTAAACTCAAGGAATCAGCGCCAAACTCAAGGAATCGGCGCCAAACTCAAGGAATCGGCGCCAAACTCAAGGAATCGGCGCCAAACTCAAGGAATCAGCGCCAAACTCAAGGAATCAGCGCCAAACTCAAGGAATCAGCGCCAAACTTATGGACATCGGCACCAAACAATAGAAATCGGCGCTAAACTCAAGGAATCAGCGCCAAACTCAAGGAATCAGCGCCAAACTCAAGGAATCGGCTCAAAACTTTAGAAATCGGCGCGAAACTTTAGGAATCGGCGCCAAACTCAAGGAATCGGCGCCAAACTCAAGGAATCTGCGCCAAACACAAGGGATCGGCGCTAAACTCAAGAAATCTGCGCTAAACTCAAGGAATCGGCGCCAAACACAAGGAATCGGCGCTAAACTCAAGAAATCTGCGCTAAACTCAAGGAATCAGCGCCAAACTCAAGGAATCAGCGCCAAACTTTAGGAATCTGCGCCAAACACAAGGGATCGGCGCCAAACTCAAGAAATCTGCGCTAAACTCAAGGAATCGGCGCCAAACACAAGGAATCGGCGCTAAACTCAAGAAATCTGCGCTAAACTCAAGGAATCGGCGCTAAACTCAAGAAATCTGCGCTAAACTCAAGGAATCAGCGCCAAACTCAAGGAATCAGCGCCAAACTTTAGGAATCTGCGCCAAACACAAGGGATCGGCGCCAAACTCAAGAAATCTGCGCTAAACTCAAGGAATCGGCTAAAAACTTTAGGAATCGGCGCCAAACTCAAGAAATCTGCGCTAAACTCAAGGAATCGGCGCCAAAGTCATGGAATCGGGTAAAAACTTTAGGAATCGGCGCAAAACTCAAATCGGCGCTAAACTCAAGGAATCAGCGCAAAACTCAAGGAATCGGCGCAAAACTCAAGGAATCGGCGCTAAACTCAAGAAATCTGCGCTAAACTCAAGGAATCGGCTAAAAACTTTAGGAATCGGCGCGAAACTTTAGGAATCGGCGCGAAACTTTAGGAATCTGCGCCAAACACAAGGGATCGGTGCCAAACTCAAGAAATCTGCGCTAAACTCAAGGAATCGGCGCCAAACTCAAGGAATGGGCGCCAAACTTAACGAATCAGCGCCAAGCTTAAGGAAATGGCGCCAAACTTAACGAATCGGCGCCAAGCTCAAGGAATCGGCTCAAAAATTTAGAAATCGGCGAAGCGCTAAACTCAAGGAATCGGCGGCCAAGCATAATGAATCGGCGCCAAAACTGAAATCAATGCCAAAATGGACTACAGCGACGCTGAACGGTTACAACCTACCCTAATTTATTTGAAAACAACTAGATTTCCAGACAGAAAAAAGGCAAATAAATAACGGACATAATTAGTCAAGGGCTACCATTGTTTCCATTCTTATTCAAACGGCATGGTATTGACGAGGCAAAGCTGAACTGCTGCAGAGGATCTTCATGCAGGCTAATTGTGTTATTCGCACTAAGCGGAGGTGTTGCTGAACCGTCGGTTAACTCAAATGGATTAGAATAGTGTTGGCCGTCCAATGGATGGTCAGATTCGTTAGCGGATGTCATCTAGATACTTAAATTTAGGGTATTGCCTAGTGCACAAATATGAGAGAAAGTGAAAGTCAAAATAGCTAGGCTGCCTAGGCAGGCACACAGGTACGACTATATGCAATATATAGGTAGTTTGTTTTACTCGTAGCTGACCAATAGCGTTTTCGCGTAAAGAAAATACAGGCTAACAGCCAATTGGGACGGTTTCCAGTAATACGCTCGTAAGAGCGAATTTTTTAATACTACTGATACACCTTTAGTAGTAAGATTAGCTTTTTAAAATATTTACAAACCATGAAAATATGAAACTTGAGGAAATAATAATAAAAACCTGAGGATCTGGAAGGTTGATGAAGCCCTAGCAACAATCCGTCAATCAATCAATCAATCAACGCTCACCCAAGTCAACAAAGTCATCGCCGCCGCTGGCGGAGCGCCTTCTACCGCCGGCATTACCTAACGCGGCGGCGGCCTCGCGTCGATGCTGCGACAGCGCCGCTGTCTGGGCGCCGAATGGATCGCGGAATGGGTTGTCTTGGCCTGGCGTCAGGTCGATCATCTCCTCGTCGGAGGCGCCAAATTGAGCTGCTGCTGCTGCTGCTGCTGATGGTGGCGGTGGCTGTGCGGCTGACACTGGCGCCTCGGCGAAAGCGCTGTAGCCAGGGCCGCCTGAAATTTTTTAAAATTCTGATCCTACATTATTGAGGATTTTGATTCCGAATTGCTTGCTATTATCAAGGATTCTAATTCGACATCCTTGGGGATTCTAATCCCAAATTACTGACGATTCTGATAATATATATTTGAGTATCCTACACCTGAGTTAAAGATATAAAGTTATTAAATTTTCTGATCCCTCATCTTTGAGGATTTTGATCCCACATTACTGAAATTTCTGATCCCTCTTTTTTGAGGATTTGATCCCACAATACTGAAGTTATGATCTCTCATTTTTAGAGGACTTTGATTCCACAATGCAAAACTTTTAGATGCCTTACTTTCGAGGATTTTGATCCCTTATTACTAAACTTTCGGATGCCTAATCTTGGAGGATTTGATCCCACAATATTAAACATTCTGATCCCTCATTTTTAGGATTTTGATCACACAATTCAAAACTACTTTCTGATGCCTCATTTTTTAGGATTTCGATCCTACAATACTGAACTTTCTGATCACTTTTTTTAGGATGTTGAATGATTTTTTATTATGCGTAATCAAGAATTCTAATAGTAAATTTTGTGAAATCTTATTTTACACTACTGAGAATTCTAATCCAACGTTTTTTGAGAATTCTGAATCAATTCCAATTACTGATTCCACATTGTTAAGAACTCCCTTAAATAGATAGATAATGAAATACCCTTAATTCCGACTGCTTCCATCTTCTCTAAGAATATGGCCATATTTCAAATTAAAATAAAAAAATTACCAACAGTAGCAGATTGCTGCTGTTTTGCTCCCAACACAAGCGATGTCACTGGCAGACTAGATGGATGAAGAGCAGCAGCTGGCTGCTGCAATATGCTATTGGACTGACCAGATGCAGTAGGACCAGAGCCTGATAAGAAATGCACTAAAGCCTCAGTTTCACGGGAACTGTCATCATAGTTAGGTATGGCAGTATAGGAAGATTGCAACGGAGGAATACTGCCTGATTGGCCGGATGTGAATGACATAAATTGGCACCCTGAAATATTTGATTTATAACTGTCTTAAAATTATAGCAGAATGTGTGCTATAAATATATTTATAGCTATTTATAAAGTGCAAATAGTAGGTAATAATGACATAACCATATGAAGCTTACAAAAAATTTATAAAGCTTGCCCTCTAAATAGAGTAGGCTATTAAAAGAATGGTATGCCTGACAAAAATTTGTATAAGCTGTCCTTTTGATACTTGCAATCATAATACAACTTTGTATTCAATTTTACAACAATTGCATACATATGTCTGTACTTTGGCACATAAACCAAGCTGTCCCTTTGCTTTAAGCTGAAAGAAAGTTAAATTTTCTAATTGATATGAACACAGGGAGCCTTATTTCTTTCTGTAGATAATATGACGATGCTTACATATTGTAGAATACAAGTTCATGGTTAGCTGTTTCTTCCAATAATAACTTACCTATAAACTGCAGCTTACTATTACATATGGCCAATTCTAAAGGTTTTGCATGCTATCAATTGTGGCATTTTTAGGGTTAGTTGAATATTAATTTCTTGGTGGCTATTTAGAAAAAGGGCATTTAGTTATTGAAAGAAAATTATGAGTGAAAATTTTTTCTAACATTAAAGCATAAAAACTAGGATTACTTAATCCAAAAGTACTAGAAATTTTTTTAAATAGGTGATTTTTGGTTCATATCCTTTAACTACTAATAATATGCTATAGAGCTTATTAATATAAATAAGATCTCTTTCATCCTTTAGTTAAAAATCCTTATTTTAGTTTTGCAATCTACATTGCCAATTTTGTGACTTACCTTGGTTAGCACCAATTATACCCAGCTAGATTGGCTGGATCAATTGGGTATTGCATATCTATGATTTCCTAATTTATTATTCATTAGCCTGGTACCATATTCAATGTCTAGTAGCATTTCTAGTAGTATCTTTATATACAAGTACTAGACCAATCAGTAAATCCAGTCCAAAGTTATAGGGTATTCTTTAGATTAGAGAGTCACATTTCTAGTTATTATAAATTTTATAAATAGGGCCTATCGAATATAACTTTCCCTAAAATTAAAGGCTAAGCCCCTATAAATTCAATACACTATGTGCCAAAAAACAGATACCCCTTTTAGAAAGCAGCCTTTCGGAAAATTTTTCAATTACATGGTCACATGACTAACAAAGTAAATAACAAAGCGAGAAAGGGAGGAATTGAAGGAGAAGTGAAAATCATCTTGGCCAGTCATCCCACCACCCACCCACCCTATCTACCAAAAGCCAGCCTGCCACTTGAATTGAAGTGCATGTATGGGTGCGACCTTGGGAATCACCCGGCCATTTCCATTGGTAATACACACATAGCTATGTCGCTATTGGTTCATTGCTGTCACATGATAGTTATTTTGTCCAATAGCAACTTACCTGTGTGTGTGTAACTATTGGAAATAGCCGGGTAATTCCAAAAGTTGTGCATGTATGCTGAAGTGTACAAATTGAGACAGGGCAAGAGGCCAAGGGTATTCTTTTTTCTAGCACATAGTATACTATAATATTTAATACTAAACTGAATTAAATATTTTTGCTTTGTGGTTATTGACATGTAAAAAATAATAATTTTTAAAAATCTTAATAGATATTTATGTTTTATGTTTTTATTAATAGCTACTACTACTACTAGTATTAGTTTTTATATATAGTTTTAATTTGGTATAGTAATTTAACTTTGATAGTTAATATTTATATTTTATTGCCTCAAATTATTTATTTAAAAGATAATCTGGCTATGGCCCAAGAAATACAAGGGCAAAAATACAAAATAAAACCTTAATTGGCTTAATAACATACTTAGTTATAAAGAATGGTTAATAGAAATAGTTAAGTAATAAGTAACCTACTTTGGCATGAAGAAGTAAAAAAATGAAAAAAAATTCACTGCACTCTATTGGCACCGCTCTCTATCTAAAAAACTTTAGGCCTAAATTTTGGCCTAGTCTTGTATTGTATTTAGCTACAAAGAGCACAGACTAAAGGCTAAGCAAGCCATGGCTGAGGAAGTTTTTTGACAATTATGTCCTTTGTAATAAACTAAGGTACACTTTAGATTTCTAACTTATCATACTTGAAATTCCCAATTTTCTAATTTGTCTTTAGACAAAAATACGTAAGAAAAAGCTGTCATTTATATTGACATAGGCCTAGGTTCCATAGTCTGAGACTGTTTAACATATATACGACTTTAGGCCCCCACATGCGTAGGCCGAATTTATTTCTGACAGCCGCAACACTATAGAATTAAATGCTTTACAGAAATGCCACCAAAACAATCTAGAAGATTAAGGCATAATAATTTTCTAAGGACTATTTCTATGTAGAAATTTATCATGGGATGTTGTAGCCTAATTTAAAATAAATATTTTTACTCACATCTGAAGAACTCTTCGACTAACTACAAAGATCAGATCAAAAAATAGTTTTTAATAAAGGTAATTTTGATAAATAACTTCGTGTTTTGAAATAAAAATTCCTAATTCAATAAAAATTTGTTTTTAAACCACAAAAAAGCGAAAATAAAACTTTAGCACCATTTTAATTTTCTGGCGTATGTATGGGAATCAATTGCTTTCACAACGCCGAAATTCATAACTCAGAAACTTCATAAGGCCGAAACTTCACAACGCCGAAAAGCTATTTTAGCCGCCTCTTTCACAATAATAAAACTTTAGGACGCCAAAACTTCACAAGAGACTTCAAAACTTGGCAAGAGACTTCATAATACCGAAACTTCACAATGTCAAAACTTCACAACGCCGAAAACTATATAAAGCTTAGGTCTGGCTATATTTTTTGGCGTAGTGAATTTTCGGTGTTATGAAGTTTCGCTGTTGTGAAAAAAGTGGTTTCGGCTTTGTGAAACCCCCCGTACGTATTAGCTCTGGGCTTTGATATAAATTTTACAAATTTTAAATTTTAAACTTTTCCTATCGCACAGGCCATTCTGATCACTTGCTGCACATTCGAATAAGCGCATCCGGTATTTTAAAAAATTTATATCAATTTAAATCTTAAGATTTGAAAGGACTTAGAAGCTTCCACAAAAAATCCGATTGTTCGCAATGGTCTTTAATTGTTGGTTTTTTTCTCGTCGGACAAATTTTTAGCCGCGCCGGTCATTTTTTAGTTGCCAAATGGTTTGATGGGTTTTATGACAAACAGATTTCGCTGGCCATTTTAAACTTTTTGTTATTGCCGGCTGGATGCCGAGTTTAGCCGCACCCAAATAACTTTCACTTTCAATTTTACGAAACTAATTGGTGCAAAGAATGCGTTCTTAATTCTAGGGTAATTAAATGAATTACAAGCAGTGAAAGTGTCCACTGTTCTACTCAAAAATACAACAGAGGCAGTCTGTTTGCTTATCTTAGCTCGTAAGATATTATCAAAATTCATGGATGTATTAATTATGTCCGAACAGAATCTAACGGTTGGATTTTCCATCGAATGAGTCAAAGAAAAAAAACAAAATTTTCTATCCCGATATAATTTCTTAAAGAATAACCAAAAGCAAAAAAGGAAAATTCACGAAGCCGAATATTATTCATCGAATTTATCCGTAGCCATCACTTCCAAGCGAATCGCTCTTTCAAAGCCTTGAACGGCGTTGAATTCTTCTTTGGAGGCGGCGCTGCGGCAGCCGCCGTGCTAACAGGCGTCTCCGAACTTCGCAGCATCACTAGCTCCATCGACTTCTTCTGCTGCCGCTTTCCACTGGAGCCTGCGGCGGCAGACGCCGGCCCGTAGCTGCCCAGTCCGCCCGGTCCGCACGGACTGCTGCCGCGGGATCGGCTGCCGGCGCTGCGACTGCCGCTGCCGCTGCCGCTGCCGCTAGCGCCGAGGCCATCGCCGGGACCAAGCAGGAGCAGCTGACGCTCTCGTTGATGCGCCTGACAGTTAGCCGCGTGTTGGCCAAGCAATCGACGCATCAGGCGGCTCGGCTCCTGCGGCTCCTCGGCGACGGACAGCTCGGCGAATTGGCCGTCCTCTTCTCTGGCCGCGGCCAGCGCTTCGAGGGCTGTGACGCGGCTGAGTGGGGATTCGTCAATCAATTGGTTTTGTGCATTGTGTATTAGTCATATGTATGTACCTGTGGCATTGTCTTGCTTTACTCCTTTGATTTTGGGTCATTTATTATAGCTGGGTCCTTTTTTTTTTTATTTAAATGGCATTAATTGTTGATTTTCTGTGCGTTTCTCGCACATGTTTCAGTGTGTTAATTATGAATGTTCAGTGTGTTTATCGTGAATACTTCAGTGTGTTTACGAGCTATCGTGAATGTTTCAGTGTGTTTATCGTGAATACTTCAGTGTGTTTACGAGCTATCGTGAATGTTTCAGTGTGTTTATCGTGAATTTTTCAGTGTGTTTATCGTGAATGCTTCAGTGAGTTTATCGTGAATGCTTCAGTGTGTTTATCATGAATGTTTCAGTGTGTTTATCGTGAATGCTTCAGTGTGTTTATCGTGAATGTTTCAGTGTGTTTATCGTGAATGCTTCAGTGTGTTTATCGTAAATGTTTCAGTGTGTTTATCGTGAATGCTTCAGTGTGTTTATCATGAATGTTTCAGTGTGTTTATCGTGAATGCTTCAGTGTGTTTATCGTGAATGTTTCAGCGTGTTTATTGTGAATGCTTAAGTGTGTTTATCGTGAATGCTTCAGTATGTTTATCGTAAATGTTTCAGTGTGTTTATCGTGAATGCTTCAGTATGTTTATCGTAAATGTTTCAGTGTGTTTATCTCAAATGTTTCAGTGTGTTTATCATAAATGTTTCAGTGTGTTTATCGTGAATGTTTCAGTGTGTTTATCGTGAATGTTTCAGTGTGTTTATCGTGAATGTTTCAGTGTGTTTATCGTGAATGTTTCAGCGTGTTTATTGTGAATGCTTAAGTGTGTTTATCGTGAATGCTTCAGTATGTTTATCGTAAATGTTTCAGTGTGTTTATCGTGAATGCTTCAGTATGTTTATCGTAAATGTTTCAGTGTGTTTATCTCAAATGTTTCAGTGTGTTTATCATAAATGTTTCAGTGTGTTTATCGTGAATGTTTCAGTGTGTTTATCGTGAATGTTTCAGTGTGTTTATCGTGAATGTTTCAGTGTGTTTATCGTGAATGTTTCAGTGTGTTTATCATGAATGTTTCAGTGTGTTTATCATGAATGTTTCAGTGTGTTTATCGTGAATGCTTCAGTGTGTTTATCGTGAATGTTTCAGTGTGTTTATCGTGAATGCTTCAGTGTGTTTATCGTAAATGTTTCAGTGTGTTTATCGGGAATGCTTCAGTGTGTTTATCATAAATGTTTCAGTGTGTTTATCGTGAATGTTTCAGTGTGTTTATCGTGAATGTTTCAGTGTGTTTATCGTGAATGTTTCAGTGTGTTTATCGTGAATGTTTCAGCGTGTTTATTGTGAATGCTTAAGTGTGTTTATCGTGAATGCTTCAGTATGTTTATCGTAAATGTTTCAGTGTGTTTATCGTGAATGCTTCAGTATGTTTATCGTAAATGTTTCAGTGTGTTTATCTCAAATGTTTCAGTGTGTTTATCATAAATGTTTCAGTGTGTTTATCGTGAATGTTTCAGTGTGTTTATCGTGAATGTTTCAGTGTGTTTATCGTGAATGTTTCAGTGTGTTTATCGTGAATGTTTCAGTGTGTTTATCATGAATGTTTCAGTGTGTTTATCGTGAATGCGCAAGCAAATGCGCTGCGCATCTGAAATGAAAACTTCAAGGTAAAACTATTCAAACCGTTTGTCATCCAAGTCGGCTTTGTTTCCCACGAGAGCTAGAGTGACCTCTCTAGCCTGATCTTGCCGACTGAGCTGCTCGAGGATGGCCAGAGCTCGCTGATAAGTGTTTCGATCGTTGATTGCGTAAAATACGACGGCAATGTGACTCCAGCGGCAAATACTGGCCAGGTTGATGTTATCCTGTATGATGAATCAGCCGTAAACTTTTCCACGTTGATATATTTTACTCGTAAATGAAATTTTATTGCTTGCTTTAGAAATAATAGTCATAATCTACCTTGTCAACAGTATCCTTGATGTTGACCTCAAAGTAGTATCCGCCAACGCTATCTTGTTTTGTGTAGACACCTTCTGAAAGTTTTTAGTGGATTTTTTAGCCCTGTGGAGAATTAAGGACTGATGCTGTGTATGGTTTAATGGCTAATTTTAAGATAAAGTTCATCTGCTAGCTGCTGTTTTAAAAAGAACTGAACTGTTGGCTTCTGTAAGGTGGCAGTGGTTGGTTGAACTGCTGGCTGTTGTGAGGTGTTTAGAGGTTTGGTTGAACTGCTGGCTGTTGTGAGGTGTTTGGAGGTTTGGTTGAACTGCTGGCTGTTGTGAGGTGTTTAGAGGTTTGGTTGAACTGCTGGCTGTTGTGAGGTGTTTGGAGGTTTGGTTGAACTGCTGGCTGTTGTGAGGTGTTTAGAGGTTTGGTTGAACTGCTGGCTGTTGTGAGGTGTTTAGAGGTTTGGTTGAACTGCTGGCTGTTGTGAGGTGTTTGGAGGTTTGGTTGAACTGCTGGCTGTTGTGAGGTGTTTAGAGGTTTGGTTGAACTGCTGGCTGTTGTGAGGTGTTTAGAGGTTTGGTTGAACTGCTGGCTGTTGTGAGGTGTTTGGAGGTTTGGTTGAACTGCTGGCTGTTGTGAGGTGTTTAGAGGTTTGGTTGAACTGCTGGCTGTTGTGAGGTGTTTAGAGGTTTGGTTGAACTGCTGGCTGTTATGAGGTGTTGGGGTTAGTTCAACTGCTGGCTGTTGTGAGGTGTTTGGAGGTTTGGTTGAACTGCTGGCTGTTGTGAGGTGTTTAGAGGTTTGGTTGAACTGCTGGCTGTTATGAGGTGTTGGGGTTAGTTCAACTGCTGGCTGTTATGTTGTGAGGTGTTGGGGGTTTGTTGAACTTCCTAAAATGTCGGTGGTTTCGGTAATACGTTGTGCTTTTTATAGCTAAAATACCCAAATTACATGATGCAGTTAAAGCGCCTCACCCAGTTTGTCGCTATACTCCCCAATAAAGCGTTGCGTCATCAGGCGAACAGCAAACGCCGACTTGCCAACTCCGTTAGCGCCCAACAAGCTGACGCAAACTCGAATGGGCGATTCGGGATCCCGGGACAAGCGCATGCTCCGCAGATTGCCAACTTTGTGATTGCCGGCGTGCATCATCAGGCCTGTGAAATCGGAAAATGACATTCTTAAAGGAATAAAGTCTGTTCGGAGTTGAGACAACGGTGGCGCTACTGTTCCTGGCTCCGTGCCGATGACTCCAAACTAGTCATCGTTTTATATCAGCTCTGTTTTTTATCTCTTATCACTTGTTTTCGCATCGCCCGAGCTGAGCTGTGGAATTATTATAAATACTCGTATTTCACGTCGGGTGTTCAGACTGGCAAAACGTGCCGAATGCAATAACAACTAGGGGTTGAGGATTGCGAGGCGCTGTCAATAAAATACTGGACTTCCTTATCAAACATGCTTGATGGCTCGGAAGAATCGTACGGGATGCTAAAAAAGCTTCTTTTTCTGACAGTTTTTAAAGAGCATAATGTACCGGTATTTTTTGCAAGATAATGCATGCTTCGTTAAAGGATTCAGAATGCTTTGTCATTGAGAAGTTTTTTAGGTCGTAAGCAGAAAACGCTTCTAAATTTGGTCTATTACCGATACTTGTTCGCTTTTCGTTGTTTTAATTATTGAGTTTTTGGTCATCGTGGGTTGATGAATGTTGCTAATGATGTCGCTCACGTTACGTTAAAATTACTTGGGAAATGAGATTTATAATGATTGAAGCGCCTTCATGGCTATAAGGATCTGAGTCATTGGTATCAGATATGCGATTGGTGCCCATATTTATTCTGTTTTTTTATTCAATGATTCTCATTTCCTTCAAAGTAAGGGGAGAAGCAAATTTCGGCATGTACGCTCGTACTACTTAGTAAGTAGGTCTAAGCAACAAAACATTTTTTGCGTGCACCCGACAGAAGTGAATTGATACTGCGACTAACTGCATAGTGATAACCCCTTTCTTTTAAATATTAGGAACGAATTAAATTTGAAACAAGTCATCCTGTCATTTTTTACAGGGTAAATGTACGCTCGTAAACAATCTAGTATTAGTAAAAAGTTTTAAATCTTTTGAAAGTCCTCGAAATTATACCAAAATGTAACACCTTTCAAAACGCAGCAGACTCAGCAGCTGCTAAAGCATTTCTCAGAATCGATTAATACATTAGCTTAGGTACGCCTCGGGCTGTACGTGATGGAGCAGTGAGTGGCAGAAAATTCTCTGAACTGCCCTGCTTCAGGCTGGAACCACAATGGCATCGGGAATGAGGGAGATTGGAAGACAGACGCGCTGACAAGAGGCATTCAAACTATGGGTAATGAGGGAGTTTCTAGCTGAAAATTTGACGAAAACTTTGGGAGAAAAAAAACTCTCAGACACTCTAATGCGGCCTCCCCCCCCTCAACAATTAAGAGAAGCCCACAATTTTCCCAATTTTTCCTCATTCTTTATTCTGTTGCTATGCCTTTGGTAGAATTAATTCGTAAGCTAAACGACTGATTAAAAGTGTTAAGAAATAATCAAGAGTGACCCAACTAAGTTCTTAATTTTTTTTGCCTTAGCGCTTCACCTAAGAAACCATATTGATCGATTTGCTTCTTGGCCGCGACCATTCCCCAAAAGTTCATTAATTCGTGCTTCTCCTTGCCCAACCCTTACATCCATCCAGAAGGCCCGAACTCTCTTTTAGCGGCTTCCATTTTCCTGTAGAGGCAAGCTGCTTACTCTATCGCATATAAATATACATACATGGTTACACGGGGAAAGAGCCAAAAGTTACAAGAGTTCAATAGTGAAGTCAGATAAATGCTGACAGCTCTCTCACTGTGTGCGCATGGTTACGTTACCATATTTGCTCGAGAAAAATTTTGCCGCTGTATTTTTACCCAATCGACTGGAGGAGCATTAGAAAATAAAACGTTAGCCGCTGCTGCATCAGAGACTGGATTCCCAGATGGAGATCATTAAGACTTGGTTGAAATGGCTTCCAGCTGTGTTTGTTTTCCCAGGAAAATTTTTCCCTCTCTTTTCGTTTCTCCGTGTCTGTCTGCTCCAACATTGAGAGGCCGGCTATAGCTTCCTTCCTGAAGTCCCTTCCTGAGGCTAAAACAAACTTTCGCCATCATACGCGCTTACAGTAAACACACAGAATGGCTAACTAGGTCTACTCAACGTACAGCGCGCCAGGACAAAAGCATCAATCTCTCTCATTGTGAGTGCAGGGTCTTGCACAGGCACCTCGGACTGGACCGGCCAACTATATAGATTGAGAGATTGGGATCACTCATCAAATCTGCTGCATTATGCATTGATTAGTGAAGTGTGTAAAATTAATTTACAGGGTTGGGCTAAATATAGCAGCAGCTGGGAGGAGGGGGGCATTGGGACAAGGCCTCTCGGAGCGCAGTAAATACGCTTATCTTCTCATTCGTCCTCGTTTCCCTCCCAATGCTTGAATGAATCAGGACTCTCCCTGTCTCCGTGTCCTTATAGCACTCACTTCCGTTGACAGAAGCCTGGCTGTAACAGCGGCGGACAGGCATTTCCTTGCGGGGGGAGCCAGCTGCGGATAATAGGGTCGCCAGGGGGTTTCTAGGCCGGTTGGGGTGAAGGCTTAAAGTCCGCCTGCGCGCCTCCTGCAGCCTTTCTTTATTTCTCTTGCTCTAGGCTCCTTTCTCCGTCGCTTACTCCATCGCTCTGGGCTCTCATTCTCAGTCACCCCCCCCCCCTATTTTTTCCATTCCCCAGTCTGCTTGTCGGGATCTATGGGACCCGGGTGGGCGGGGGAGAGGCGGTCACTCAGACTGCAGCGGCTGAAAAGCGCGTCCAACCCCTCCTCCACCACCAAACATCGGCGCCAAGGACCGCAGGGTAGTGCGGCAGGCTGTAGATGTATCGCCCCCCCCTGTATATGGGAAAGAGTGGTTGGTTAGCTGGCTTGCTCCCACCATGGCTGGCACACACACACACAGACACGCCACCAAGTCTCATAATCCAAATTCCACAGTGGGAGAAGGAAGACAGAGAAGGATAAGGGGGGAAAAGGGGGAAGTTGCGTGCTGGGTTTGAGGGGAAGGCTAGGTCAGTCCGGGCAGCCAGCCAGTCAGTCAGCTCAACTGATCCAACAACCCCCAAAACCTCCACCAGCAGCTGGGGGCACATGGCTTCTTATACTTCAGAAAAAAGGGATGGCAGAAAAAGAAGAAAAAAAACTGTGGTGTTACCCCCAAAGAAATTGAACTTCTTCAAGCTGGCAGCAAATCTTCTCCATAGAAACAAGCAATTCATAGAAAATTTTAACGCTGATAGATGGCTAGTTTTATCGCTAAGCAACTGGTTGGCAAGCAGATGGACAGCGTTAAAGGTGAGAAACGATTTGAAAGGGATTATCTCTTCTTGTGTTCAAGAGTCATTCAGGTCCTTATGATGTGTTTCGGTGTGTTGTAGAGGGGTTCATGTTTTTTCGGGTGCTTTTAAAGATTCTGCAATAAATTCTATTAGAGGATGGTGTAGAAAATGCTGTAGGTGATAATATTGCAGAATTCAGGGAATTATTCTTAAGAATTCTAGTCGCTTAAGGTAGCATATTTACTCGTTTGGGTTCGATGCAGCTCTTAAAACAGCAGATTCAACCCTTGTGCGCTCGTATGCCGGGGTGGCGCTTGGATACGAATGCACCTAGCTATCTTAAAATTCCCTAATTGGGACTGCGAATCTCAAAACTGTCGTCAACTGCATAGTCTGACAAAACGGGTTCCCCTCCTTTCCCACGCAATAAGGGAAATTTTCCTTGCCATTTGCAGGTTCAGGTTGGGGGATTTGTTGAAACTCTGGCCATGGATAATCATCAGGACAGTAAATTGACTTCAACTCTCCCTTTTTCCCTCATTATCTTTTAACTCTTCTGTCTTAGAAAATTTTGTTCTCTCTCCCGCAATTATTCTCCTATAAATTGCTCAATTGCTGCAGAAGGTAATTGCGAAGCAAGTCGTCCGCCTGTTTAGGCCACTGCGACCCCCCCTCGATGCAATATCTAAATCTGCATTATGCATACACTATACAGCTGTGTGTGAGTGCCGCTCGGAAAAGTCCCCTGGGATTAAGACAGACAGAAAGAGTCAGACACAAGAGTTGATCTAAAAGACTGGGTAGGCCGCAGGAGCAGAAATATTTGATTGCGAGGACGGTGAGCACAAAAAAAGAGAAGCCGAGAGGCCGCGAGCTCGTCTCGAATGCTTTCTCTCGCCTCCCAGCTCGAGTTTGATTCCTCACTCGGCCATGTCTGTCATGCACTAAATATTGAATTATTGAATGCTGCTCCACTCAAAACTCCCATCGGAGAGACACAGAGAGCGTCGTCCCAACTTACTGAGCCGTTGCTTGAATCCCAGGCTTCGCCCTGATTCTCGTCGTCGCTTGCCTCCCACTGCCCCCCAGTCCTTCTGACCAAGCAATTGGGATTCCAATTACATGCAAATACATTTACATGTATAGAGTCCATGGGACCGGGTATAGTTCACTCTGTCAGAGCGTCGGGTGCAACCTGAAAATCAGCCCACTGCGCCTAACCCGCTGCGCTCCGCACACAGCAGCGATTTTTTCCATTTATGTGTTTTTTTTCATTGCTCCCTTTATCCGACAATTTTCTCTCGCATGTCAAGCGTGCGGCATTGCTCAAATCACATTTACTCAAGCAGTTTATTGCTGTTACGGTTCCTCCCTTGTTGCCCTTATTATAAGTGCCAATAGTAATTTGGAATTTTATTGGCGCAAAAATTCTGCATGATTAAATAAATCCTTCGCTTCCACTAAATTAGCCACTTCCATTTTTCTATACGCTTAGTACATCCTACATTCCTTCCATTCCTGTCACAAAACCCCACTCCCTCTAGCACACAGCTCACTGCCTTTCAAACAACCTCACAGCAAAACCACCTCCCTCCATAGCACACCCACCTCACTCCATAAAGTACACGTCTAATCCAGAAAATCCATCTCTCTCCCTAAAAACCGTCCACCTCGCTTTCATAACACACCCAAACTCCAGGACGCGCCTTCAATCCCCCTATCCAAAAAGCACTTTGCTCCGTTCAGTATGCTCATCTCCATCCATCACGTGCATATACCTTCCTTCTTCCATTATTACACTTATCTTCCTTCGTCCAGTACACCCACCTCACTCCGCCCAACACACCCACCTCCCTCCGCCTAGCACACCCACCTCCATCCGTTCAGCACACCCACCTCCCTCCATCCAGAACACCCTTCTTTCTAGAACGTGTCTACTGCTTTAGTTAAACATAAGAGAGACGATAAAAAAGAGCCAAGTCTCTTTTATATTTTTCTATAAAGCAAACGAACAGAGACCCTCGATGATCTCTCACAAATGTACGTAAGGTGGGAGAGGAGAGAAAAAGATGAGGAACAAATAACAAGGATGCGGTGGCGCATCGCAAGCAAGCACACCTTTCATCCCTTCAGTCGATCACATTCACACAGGGCACGATTCATACTGTACGTCATCACGCACCTCCCTCCGTCCAGCACGCCCACCTCCCTCCGTACAGCCCACCCACCTTCTCGTACCCTTCAAGCCAGACCGACCTAGCCAATCAAGCACCAAACCCGTTGCAGGCGCGGTAGGCGGCGGCGAGACGAGCAGCGAAGACGCCGAGAAGCTCGCCGAACAGCAAGCCGAAATAGCCGAGGCTCTGGCCGAGGAGAAGCGTAAACGGGATGAGAAGCACAGAAAGTTGGAGGCGGAGCGCGAGGAGATGCGGCAGGGCATCCGGGACAAGGTGAGAACACGCTGCCTCGCCTGTGGAATCGATGCTCATTACTTATGGAAAGAGAGAGTTTCCTGGTTGCGTAGATCGAAGTTCTTGAGTTAGGCTTAAGAAATTTCAGATTAGCTTGCTTTAATGTTCCAGTTTTAGCAATAGCAGAGTAACGATTTAAGCATTTAAACGGAATGCTTCGAGTATAGCAGCTGTGTTAGCAACCTTTCTTGGGCACTTTATTAAGGTTTGTACTTTTCAAGTTCAACAACATTATTATAATCAGTTGGTTGGTTATACAGAACTGTGAAAATTACTGAACCCGTTTATGAATTGAAGAAATGTTAAAACGACACAAGGTGAGGGTGTCGCAGTCTAGTGCACTTCAAAACGAGAAAAGATAGAATATTTCATTGAAGAGGGAAAAAGGGACTGCGAAGATGGGCGTCAAGAAGAGGTACTGACAAGATATGGCGTCGATAGAGGTACTGACAAGATGGGGCGTCAGGTAGAGGTACTGACAAGATGGGGCGTCAGGTATAGGTACTGACAAGATGGGGTGTCAGGTAGAGGTACTGACAAGATGGGGCGTCAGGTATAGGTACTGACAAGATGGGGCGTCAGGTAGAGGTACTGACAAGATGGGGCGTCAGGTATAGGTACTGACAAGATGGGGCGTCAGGTAGAGGTACTGACAAGATGGGGTGTCAGGTAGAGGTACTGACAAGATGGGGCGTCAGGTATAGGTACTGACAAGATGGGGCGTCAGGTAGAGGTACTGACAAGATGGGGTGTCAGGTATAGGTACTGACAAGATGGGGCGTCAGGTATAGGTACTGACAAGATGGGACATCAGGTAGAGGTACTGACAAGATAGGGTATCAGGTAGAGGTACTGACAAGATAGGGTATCAGGTAGAGGTACTGACAAGATGGGGTAACAGTCAACTAGAGGACAGATGAAATTCTTCTCGAGCAAATCACTCTCAAGACTGACATCTTAGGCCACCCCCGCCCACCGCTGCAGTACAACATCCAGAAGAAGGAGGACCCGATGAGCATGATCCCGCCAGACGATCCAGCTGGTCGCCTTGGCCGGAAGCGCAAAACGCCAGAGGAGCTGGCGGCCGAGAGGGACCTCGAAGACGAGGAGGACTTCACCTCGGTGCTGCCGGAGGGCATGCGGGACACGGTCAAGAACGTGACAGCCGTGCCACAGAAGATGCTGGCTGATGCCAAAGAGAAATGCGTCATCCAGTAGGACAAATTCAATAACCTCTCTGCAATTCATTAAAAATATTTCTGGCACAAAAATTGAATTGGCGCCAAAATTTTACATTCGACGTATAATTTGTTCTCCGGTAAAACAATCAGCTTTGGCTGAAATTATATAAGAGGCTGTAATGAAATAGCCTAGTGGTTATAAGGGCGTCTGGTTTATGACCGAATCTGGGAAAAATATTTCAGGCATTGCTTGAATCAATTCAGCTCAAAAACTTGGGGTGGTGGGTGTTACGAAAGGTTGGGCATGTTATTCTTTGGGTAAATTTGACCAATGACAGGGTTTTTTCATAAATGTGCAGTTCACGAAAATATTGAGCACTCTCAAATAATAAAGCAACATTTTATTAAAGCAATTAAAAAAACTCATTCAACAAAGCAAAATATCACATTTTTCAATTTGAGAAAAAAATAACAAGCCAATTAAAGAGTTTATTTGCTTGAAAATCATTCGTATTTTTTTCTAAATTGAATATGGTAAGCATCAGCCACAGATATTGGAAACTACTTTCTGTGTTACTTATAACTTACATAGAAAGTCTTAATTATTTACAATTACACATAAAACAAGGTAATGTTGTTATATATAAAAAGGGATATTTTTAAAAAAAAAGATTTTTATTGAAATTTCTCATCAATTCGCAGTTTATATTGCTTTATTATTTAATTCGTGACTATTTTCTAGCAAAACTATTTGTTCAATTATTAATTTTGAAATTAAAATGATGATAAGTTGCATTAAATAGTTAGAAGTGCATATATAACGTCTGAACTACTAATTTTTCTCTGATACTGTTCTTGATACTGTTCTGTTTCAATTAATTATGCTCATATCATATTAGATAAATTTTATTTACATTTTAAGTCAAACGAATTTTGAAACTACTAATTATAGAAAAGCCTCGTTTTTAACGACACTTTTCTATTCTGTAGAGCATCGTGCCCATAAAATCCAAAGAATCATTTATTGATTGAGTTATATCGACCCTCCATTAGTACAGTAATTGGCATCAATATTGCACACAAATTATTTTTTCCTATGCATTAAATTTATTAGCTGTCTACATAACCATCTAAAATGGACTTAATGTTGTGACTTTTTGCACATTTGCATAAATGTGATGATTGTTAATTTTCTTTAGACGCATTAATTCATCCATTTAAAAACCATCTTCAAGTGATCTTGCGCTATTTGAGCGTAAATAATAGTTTTAAAATAAAATATTGTGAATTTAATTTTGGTGCACAACTGAAAAATACATAGCTAAAAAAATCGTTAAAAATAACCTGCATAATTTCTTGTAACAAGGAAACTGTGTATTTCAGGTAAATCGATACTGAGAGAGTTACGCTACTTTTTATTTGTTTTTTTTTAATTTAGAAAGACAGATGAATAATTTTTAAGAAGCGACCTTTTTATCGCTAATTAATTGAATATGATACTCAGAATCATTTTTCAAGCTTATTAGAATTTTAGCTTGTTGCTAGTCTAAAATTAATCTGTAAGTTGATCTGCTTTCGGATCGAATTTTACAAAACACTTACTCATATTGTTTAGCAGGCGGGATTAGTGCAAAGTTGTAAATTGATCCAACTTTATTTTACTTGAAAAGAAATCCGACTAAATTAAAATCAAGCTTTCTGTATTACTACTAGTAGTATAAACATATCAGAAAAGTATTGTTTTTACAATGAATTGTGTGACAATAAAAGTCGGACTTGACCTCTTGCAATTCCTTCTCTCCTAAATGCCAACTTACTGCCTGCCTCCTCTTGAGCCCGTTGAGTCGTTCTGGAAGCGTCGATCACCTACCCCTGCTGTGTTCACTCTTCCCAAAAATAGTATTAAGCGCCTCTTCGAGCGTATGCCCCCCGCGTGTCCTCTAGTAACAACAAAATTTATTATTTACATATTTTTAATATTACGCTCGTACTATACGTGCTTTGTATACTTCTAAAACTCATGAACGTCATGAACCATCGATCTATGAGGGGTCGTGACACAAGGTCGAAAAACCATAACGCCGAAAGACACTTATAGTCACAAGGTCGAAATGTCATAAGGTCGAAAAACCACAAAGTCGAAAACCTAAGCAGCCACCGTCACAAGGTCGAAAAGTCATAAGGTCGAAAAGCCACAAAGTCGAAAACCTAAGCAGCCACCGTCACAAGGTCGAAAAGTCATAAGGTCGAAAAGCCACAAAGTCGAAAACCTAAGCAGCCACCGTCACAAGGTCGAAATGCCATAAGGTCGAAATGTCACGAAATGTCGAATTCGACCTTGTGACGGTGGCTGACATTTTGCTTTTTCGACTTTATGACATTTCAACCTTATGGCATTTCGACCTTGTGACGGTGGCTGTTTAGGTTTTCGACTTTGTGGCTTTTCGACCTTATGACTTTTCGACCTTGTGACGGTGGCTGACATTTTGCTTTTTCGACTTTATGACATTTCGACCTTATGGCATTTCGATCTTTTGACATTTCGACCTTGTGACGTTTCGACCTTATGGCTTTTCGTGTTTCGACGTTATGGTTTTTCGACCTTGTGACAGCGACCCATCTATGAGAGAGGGATTGAACCAAGGACCACTGTAGCATACACACAGTGGTCCTTGGGAAGAAACAAAAAGATGGCGGTAGAATTTTAGACCTTCAGCTCAAATAAATGCAGATTTTAGGCTTCAGATTTTTTACTAGAGTTTAGATTCCTTCGGTATAGTTCTGCACATGTCTTCTAGCTTTCGGGTTAACAATTTGGCCGTAAACAATTAACGCTTCGTTGCCTCTAAAAGCAGCAGTTAGCTCAGCGCAGTCGTCATTGGGGAACGTGCTAGTGTATTTTGTGTGTGTCTGCGTGAGTGTGTTTTGGCCCGGTCTCTCTACTGCCAACGGCTCAACCACAACGCGTATCTGCTGCTCCAGAGCCGACCCGTTGTTTCCAAGACAAAACTCTGAATTATTCAACGGCTCAGTTATTGCATGCGCATGACTCTTCACTGTCAGTTATCTCATTATTGGATTGTAATAAGCTTCTCCATTCAGGCGCTCTATAGTGGAAAATTATTAGCCAATATAGAAAATACTCACACATTGCTGCAATTGCTTTTGCTATAATTATAGCCGTGAGAGGAAGCTGCAGTCAGCCAGCCGTCCCATCCAAGCCAGCCGCTCCAGCAGACCTCACTGACTCACTTCTCGCTACCCGGATGTTGGCGCGCGTCTTGGCTCCTCTGCTGCTGCCGGCGCTGCTGCTGCTCCAGCCAGCCGCCT
Organism: Macrostomum cliftonense; assembly: GCA_950096795.1. Classification (NCBI taxonomy): domain Eukaryota; kingdom Metazoa; phylum Platyhelminthes; family Macrostomidae; genus Macrostomum; species Macrostomum cliftonense. Next base: position 691,904 of record CATNEM010000341.1, on the reverse strand, counting down.
GCTGCAGGCAGCCCGTCAAATTCCACCCGATCCTCGCCTCCAACTGCGTGTCGCCCGCCCACTACCAGCGCCTCGACCTTAGCATCGCCGACTGCGCCCATCGCTGCACAACTGCTTCGAGGTGCCGCGCCTTCGCCATGGAGGCCGTCCAAGCCTCGGACCGCCTGCTCTGCCTGCTGTTCTCGTTCGACGCCTGCAGCTCGCAGCTGCTGCTCGATCCTCCCAGCTCGTGGGACGGGCCCGACGGCTGCGCCAGCAAGAAGCTCCGAGTGTTCGTCAAGCAGTCGGAGGGTGCAGAGCCGGGCCGACTCTGTCCCGCCGACTACAAGTGGGCGAGCGGCGTCAGCGGCAGCCACTTCAAGGCGTCGCTGTACAAGGCTGCTGGGAGCCGGCAGCAAGCCAGCTGGAGCGCTCAGGCCGATAGCTGCCGCAGCCGCGTGAGCAGCCCGGACGGGAAGGAAATCCCGCTGACGAAGCTCGCCGACCTCAGCAACGTTGAGGAACTCGAAGATATGAGGGCGTCGACAGATCTGACCAACAGTGAGCAAATCTGGGTGAGCGCGTCGATTCTGAGCAACGGCAGCTGGGCGTGGGCTGACTGCGGCTGGCCGCTGCCGCCACTCAATACAACCAGCGGCGGACTCTGGCGTTACGGCAAGCCGGACCCCTCGAACTCTCTGGACAGACGCGCCAGAGTTCAGCAGTCTGGTCTGAATGATCAATCAATTACAAGCGTCTATTTTGGAGCTTGCGAATGCGTCGATCCGTTTTGGCATTTCAGACTGGAGCACTAAGCTACGCATGATTAGTTGCCAGAGTCGCCACTTCTTGAGCTCTCGTTTTTTAACACTATCTGAAATGCGATAGTACGAGCTAGTCTTATACTTTTTTTGCTTCACTCTAAATAAACAGAAGAAGCCAGTTTTTTTTCATGTGTATATTGTCTCCTGCTGGCTTGAATAAGTCCCCAGCAAGTCCAACTAGAAGCTTCAAGGCGAATACGAGTTAAAAATGTGGTCATGAACGCTGCCAAGCTATAGTAATCCTCATTAATTAAGTTGTCAATCAAGTTGTCATTGTAAGTTTTGAAGGAGAGAATTTCCAGAAAACTGCTCAAAGCAACCAAGGAAATAAAGTCCCGGTGCATCTATAGCACTCGTTTTGGAAGGCCCTAGCGAAGCTGTGAACTGCTCGTCATCTAATCCAGTTTCATCCTTCGAAAACTTGAGCAGAGGTGGCTGACTGCTGTTCTAGAGCTGCGACAATGGTGGCAACGTACTCTCCAGGTACATTTAACTGGTGTCTTCCACGCTGCAACATAACGTTCGACTGATCATACACAATACAGTCGTCAGAGGGTTTCGATCGCATTTCGAGTCCTCTAGCTAATCGCTGCATCTAGAAACCGAGCAGATGTGGTAGAAACAGGGTTTCCGAATGTTGTGAATCGCCCAATTATTTGTAGGTTCATCAATTATTGTTATTTTGCATGTTTTATTTTGCACTCATGAAATTATTATTTTGTTGGGTTTCGGCTTTGTCGTTTTACCGACGCGGCCTCAGAGCGCCGATCTTATTGCCTATATCGACAACTCTGGCCTCCCATTCCCGATCTCGAGGTCAGCCCCAGGGGTAGCATGATGGATGTGGCGAGCGGCTAGGTCCTATGCTAGGAGAAGACAGCGAGAGACAGACACGTAGATAAAGAAAGGTAGAGAGCTGACAGCCCTAGAGGGAAGCTGACAGTCCCGCCGCCACCAACTTGTGTGGACTGCATCACCAAACAGCCCTATCGAAACCAAGTTCCCGACTAATTGAGGCCTGATTTCCACATACAACTAGTGTCTTTTAGCTGTCAATCTCGAAGTCATAGCCGACTAAGGGACACTGCAGGGACTAGATCGCATGACCAAGGCAGGCTCAGAGAGGACTTTTGCAGGGGGTTCTTGCATGGATCGGATTATGTGGACTCGGAAATGCACTATTATATTACTAAGAGGAGTGGATAGGGAATATCCCAGCTTTTAGCCTCGATGCTTCAACTAACTGCCGCAAAGCGATGAAATGACCTAATTAGCCTCTTCCGAAAGCGCGCCCTAACTACTCTAAAGATTACATTAAGTTACATTAATAATTTGGCTGCCGCTGCGCCCCGAACTGCACTAAAGTACAGCCGAAGCTGAGTCCTCAATCTGGACTCTGATCGCATGAATTACTGACTGACTGACTGCATGACTGGTCCGCCTTCGGTCCACCATGGCCGGCGCCAGCTAATTTAGCTGCTCATCCGAGCCAGCATGGCGAATAAATAAGAAGATCAAAAAGCGATTAACTGAATGATTTAGCTTTCACACCTAATCACTTGACTGCCTATGATATTGGAGCACTTTAACTACTATTGGCAATATATTATGATTTAAACTCTTACTGCCTCAAGTTAGCACAAAATAAGCAATAAGCAAATACGCAAATCCCTATTAAGACGCTAAGATGGGGACCGATAGAGACTATTCCCAATAAGGCAAAGTCACGCGATCTCTCACCAAAACCAATCAGGTTAATGCACTTTCGATGCCTTCGAACTCCACAGTGGCCGAGGTAGATCTCGTACTCGACCGTTAGTACTTGTCGATCTCGCAGGCAAGGGCCTCTGATGACCTGTCGCTTCTCGATAACTCTTAGCTGATGCTGACACTAAGGCTGATGTTATTCGCCGATGACTTAGGGGGAGGTTCGCAATCTAAAGGGGAAGATACTTGTAGAACTAGGGGCCGTTTGCTCAGTCTCACTGAGGTTCCGGGACGACAAAACGTGTCCGAGACAGCAAAGCGTTCTGAAGATGGAGCGCGCTCGACGGCGCCTTTAAATAGGCGCGAGAGGCGCCGATTTGTTAGAATGATCGCCGAATTTTGCGATTGGTCCAGCCGCATTTGTTAAAACGATCGTGCATTTTTCTGATTGGCTGGCAAGCTAGTCACGTGACCCAACCCCACCAGGTGGTCTCACCAGTCTACCCGGGATCATAAAAAAGATGACAGGTGGGGTCGTAAATCAGCGCAGATGGGGAGAATTTACGAGCAAAATGATTTATGGGTTTTCGCAGCAGGAGGTCCTATGACTTAATAAAAATATGCGCGCAAATCAGCATGAAGAGCAGAAAGTGAAGAAAGTGAAGAGGAAAAGATAATCCTAAATCCCAAGGTACTTTTAGGGGTCGGAAGCTGAGCTGTCAAGAGTTGACAGGAAAAAAGCAAAAATCGAACAATAGGCGGGCTTCCTGAACCCCTCCAGATGTCATAAAAAGAGGCATAAAAAAAAGTGGCAGACACGTGACTCACGGGCGCCATCTGGTGCCGAAAACTGTCAGTGGCAAAGGTCAGACAGTCTGGCGCAGAAGATTTATAGCCTAAAAATACCTAGGTACGCGCGTACGGGGGGAACTTTAGAAGCCAGCTAAGATGAGAAAAATTCCCTGCAGGAGCGTCATACTACTCCTGGATAGTAGAGGAAAAGAATCTGCTGTGGGGGAATCTGCGGAGTGAGCGACAAAGTGCGTCCCCATCAATTTGAGAATCTCTTAAATGATCATAAGCTCGTTAGCCAGTTTTAGCCATCTCTATTTGTGCTGCATTCTGGAGTTTCATTGGTTGCTAGGTGGCTTGAATGCAAGGTGCTCCGATCTCTCTCTTAGTTTTTTCTCTGTCCCCTTGTGTTCGGTTGATCGGTGGAAGGCGGAATCGCAGCTGAGTGGCTGCTGGTCTCTTTCGGGACACAACACGGACATCATGCGAATTTTCCTGTATCGGAGCTTGTTCCTTTTTTTATTTTCACCTGTTGGCAATATGAAAACATCTCTATATCGCTACAGTGATTTTTACACGTTAAAGAAAGATACAAAAATCTAGGCTTATAGCGAGCTGATTGCAGTAAGCTTGCTTGCAAGTGCATCGATTGTATTTAAGCGGATGAATTCAGCAGTACCCCAGTGATTGTCGCCTTCAAAGCTTGAGGCACGCGAACACCTTGACAGGGTTGCCACCGCACTTGCCAGCTAGGCAGCTGGCAATCACCCACGGCTTCATTGACTATGCGCAGCTACTAATGTTACTCATGAAGCACGTGACGCTTGTGATGCCGGCTTCCCTGAAGCAGCTCCAGTTGTTTAGCAAAGTTACCGAGAGGATGGGCGAAATCTCATGTACCAGGTCGCGGTAGTGAGCGGTGGCGACGGTCACGAGATACAAAAGGGCGAGGAAAGCCTTCATTCTGTGAATTGTTATGTTTTTGTGAGCCTACATTTAATAACACATCCTAAATACTACTTGCGGCAAGAAGAGTAGCCAGTACAGAATACGAATTTACAATGAGTCTTTATTATTATTACATTACCTGAGTTGTCTTCCTGATTCTACTGTGGAAGCTTTATTGGTGTTTGCCTATAGCTAAAGTTATAATTGAAGGCTAGAAATTACGACTTTGTCTGTCAAATTTATCAACTTGCACAGACGACAGCTGCTCTGCTCGCACCCAGTTGGCAAGTTGCTATCTGCAAGTTTGTCCGAAGCGTACGAGTTTACATAGCACTGTTCGTTAAATGTGAAAGTAGTCCAATTGTACAAGCTGTAATGACAGCACCAATATTTTTACCAATCAGTTTTTGCCGGAATTATTATCTTGAAATCAACTGCCAAATTTATCAAGTTTAGAAATTCTTTTGTCGTTCTACATGTGGATTTTGGACAAAACAATTTGTTACTACGTTTAATATATACTTGTGAGAAATAAGGTTTGCAAAGCATTGCATAAAGGTATTTTATGTCAAAATTTGGCGCAAGGACACCTTAAGTAGTCCTTGTGCCAAACCAAGGACTACTTAAGGTGTCCTTGGTTTGACGTAGCTAAAAAGTCACGGAATATTACGAAAGTAAAATCAATTTACGCTTTAATTAACCGTCAAGGTAGACCTTTTGTGCGAGTACGAATCAAGGACAACTTAAGTACCCTTTATAGCGTAACTTCAAGTGGTCCTTACTGCGAATTAACAAATCTATATTTCATTAGAGTCAACTTATTAGAGTCAAAATAATTCTATATCATTGACATGAACTGCAAGCAGAGATTGAAATTTGACTTCTATTGTGCTTAGTTTAACTCGAAATTAAAAAATTCACAAAGAAGTAAGTCGGAAAGCCTTGTAGTTGTTTGTTAATTCATTAAAAATTTGTATAATTTTTGCCACATCATTCAGTTGGTATTTCTCTTATGCATTGTTTTCTTATTTTTATTGTTTCTTCAATACATAAAATTTAGAAACTATCCTTAATATTGTAAAGTCAACACAGAGCTATTTGGGAATATCTGCTGCAAATAAACAAAATAAATTTCTATAAATTTTCGATCAAATGTCCAATATTTTTTTATTATACGAGCTACTTGAACACTTCAAATGTCAAGCAACAAGATTTTAAACAAATTGCAGAATGAGTGTTCATTTCTATTTTCGAAACCTCTTAACGCCCAAGACACGAAATTTTTTATCATCCACCCTCTATTTAAAGTCCGTAAGATCACCATAGCGGGAAGTGCGATCCTGACCTAGTCTTTGTCTTTTTGGCATTATTTTGAATAATATTTCGTGTCGAGGCTACAGTACTATTGAGATCCAAGAGACTCAACACTGTCTTTCCCATGCTCGCAACCAAAATGAGCTAATAAGATTAAAAAAACAACTTAATTTCGTGAAAAAAACAATTATTTTAAAAACTTTTTTGCTCAGCTCATTAATCTAAATTGGACAATGATGCGTACCCTTCATAGGTTTCCATCCTTAATTGGTTTTACAATGCCAAACTTGTTAAAAAATTGGATTCCAGAGGCTTGATCGGGGATCTCTTGAAAAATCAAACTTGAATATTGCCCCGTCTTGGTCTTATCCATGTCAAAAAACAAGAAAACAATGTGGATGTAGCTACGGAAACAAGTTGAAATGAGCTCCAATTTTATTTCAGTGGTTCAATATTGCGCACTCTCGCGGACCCAACTCTCAGCCTCACCGCTTGAGGCACGTGACCAGCTTGGCCGCGTTGCCACCGCAGCCGGTGACCAGGCAGGTGGCGATCAGCAGCGGCTTGATTCGCAGCGCGCAGCCAGGCAGTTTGCCCAAGATGCACGAGGCGCTCGAAATGCCGGCTGCCTTCACGCAGTCCCAGTCAACCTTGATGAAGGGCGCAAACTCCTCCACGAGGTCGTCCAGCACCTCATTGCGCTGTTCGGGGGTGTAGTCAGCGGCGGCGACAGCCACGAGGCACAGCAGAGCGATGACGGCCTTCATTCTTCAATGCTTTGTGAAGCTGAGTTGCTGCGAGTAGTTGCTTCTAGAGGAGGACGTTTGAGAATGGAATCTTCTAGATGGCAGCTGGGGCTGCTGAATTTATAGCCCGCATCGGCCAGAGTCAGCAGCTGTTCTGCTCGCACGAGTTTGGCGACTGCTGTCTGCAGCTCTGCCAGGAATCTCTGAGTTGACAGGTCAGTGTGACAGTTGATTTTGACAGCAGGGGGCTTGTTGTACTCGATGCATGCAGTGCCCATATAGCGTTATTAGAATATGTGAGTTTCTTGAAGTGCTTATCTAATTTTTGTATACCTAAATCAACTGTCAGAATGTTAAAGTTCCGAGTAATTCGTTCTTTTACGAGCGTAACTGTTGGCATCTTCTGATTATAATAGTGCATAACCATGCAGAATTTAACTTCCAGATTAATCAACTTAACTGCGGGGTGTTTTTTGGAGGATTTACAAAGAAAACCCATGAGCTGATTGTGAGGGATGGGCAATCTGAATATGTATCCGTCAGCTTGGAGTTCAAGACCACCAAGAACGAACTTAAGTATTTTTGCTTATTGCGCAGTGTTCTACGGATAATGAAGACTCTAGGCGATAAAATTTCCTGTGGATGGCTTTGCGGATACGAGTAATACGGGCTCTATGACTTAAAAAATTGGCTGCTGATAATCGTTTGATGTAGTTTTTGTTAATTCTTGGCTTTATAATGGGGCATTCAGTTTGCTTGAGTCCCAGTCTTTGTGAGCCTCCAACACAGACTTGTGACAGAAAGGAATTCAGATATTAAATCATTCGATGGTCCTTTCGCCCCCGTATTTGTAGAGAGGCAGGCGTAAGGGGCTTCCAAACCTTCCAATCCCAGTCTGACATCCGTAGGCTTCAGGTAATGCTTTGTGTCTCCTCCCGAAATATTCTATAGTCTTTGTTAACAAGGACTCAAGGGCCTAGCCTATACCTAACCCAACTGCAATATAGTGGCGTCTGTAAGGTACCCCGAGTCAAATATAGGACCTCGGATGCCGCCACCACCCTTAATGACTTGGCACACAAATTCTCCATCTATCGAGAAAGGAGTCCCGAACGGAATTACGGGTATTTTCCATAGCAGGGTGGCAGACCGTAGTCTGGTCAAGTACTCTACTATTTCACAATAGGGAGATCTGCACTCCAACACCTGAGTGGAGCATAGTATATAAGCTCTATACAGGTTGTAAACTATCAGTGGGGGATGATCACTATAACCTGGAAATCCTGTCAGGATACACGCGGACTTTACTTTCTTCCTATACCGCTGATTGTTAAATCAGCCTTCCGTAATTTTCCCATGCTTCATCGCTCTTGAGAGGGCTTCAGAAGCTGGCTCTATGGTTCGTTCAATTAAGAGGAAATTCAGGGATAAATGAAAGTAGAAAGTATCATGGTTAGATGGCGTGATATGAGGTGGAAAACTCTGACAAGCGTGAGCTGGGAAATTTTAGGCTGGGTGTTGCAGCCCCTTCCATCCAGTCAGGTACCTGAGCCCCTGTACACAGTCCTTGGATGCGCTGTGTGCACTGCGACTTTCGCTATGTACTCGTATGCGTGTATCTGGTCTAAAAGGTTCGGGTGTACAATTTTTCTAACAATATTTTAGATTGCTTTTAGTTTTGATCGTGATCGTGTAATTTAGTTCCGAAATGTTGTGAAACATGCTCACGCAAAACAAGGAGCCCGTTTCTGTTTCGATGGAAATTAAGTTAAGTAGCAGCCTTAAAGTTTCCTGTTTCAGCTTTTATATTTGATTTACATTTTTTAGACTAGGACTGCTGAATCATTCGAGCTCTGTGTACCTATACCTCGTTCCATAGGAACAAAGGCAGAAACATTTAGACTATTGCAGTCAGAATTAATCGATTTCAAACACTTAAGCTACTGAAAACTTTATGAGGCCACACAGCACCCACCCTAAATTTTGCTGGTAAAGCCTGTTGCGCAATAAATTTCTACGCATCAAATGACACAACCGTCGGTAGGCAAGCTAATGGTTAATTTTGCGTCAGAGTTCATAGAGCCTAGAATGAAGCCAACTAAAAATATCCAAAATAAATCTAAGAACGAAATAACATCACAAGGTCAATTGCTGCACGTTTTGAAACCAGCAGTCTTACGCAAAATACGCATGTTTTTCTTCAATCATCGAATTTCGTGTAACGATAATCTCCCCGCTAGTGGTTTTGAGCTCAAGCTACTCGTAATAGGCACATATTGAAATGGCTCATCCCTCACAACCTGCTGATACGTTTTCTTTGTAAATCCTCCAAAAAACACCCTCACAGTTAACTTGATTAATCTGGAAGTTAATTTCTGCATGGTTATGCACTATTATAATCAGAAGATGCCAACAGTTACGCTCGTAAAAGAACGAATTACTCGGAACTTTAACATTCTGACAGTTGATTTAGGTATACAAAAATTAGATAAGCACTTCAAGAAACTCACATATTCTAATAACGCTATATGGGCACTGCATGCATCGAGTACAACAAGCCCCCTGCTGTCAAAATCAACTGTCACACTGACCTGTCAACTCAGAGATTCCTGGCAGAGCTGCAGACAGCAGTCGCCAAACTCGTGCGAGCAGAACAGCTGCTGACTCTGGCCGATGCGGGCTATAAATTCAGCAGCCCCAGCTGCCATCTAGAAGATTCCATTCTCAAACGTCCTCCTCTAGAAGCAACTACTCGCAGCAACTCAGCTTCACAAAGCATTGAAGAATGAAGGCCGTCATCGCTCTGCTGTGCCTCTTGGCCATCGCCGCCGCTGACTACACCCCCGAACAGCGCAATGAGGTGCTGGACGACCTCGTGGAGGAGTTTGCGCCCTTCATCAAGGTTGACTGGGACTGCGTGAAGGCAGCCGGCATTTCGAGCGCCTCGTGCATCTTGGGCAAACTGCCTGGCTGCGCGCTGCGAATCAAGCCGCTGCTGATCGCCACCTGCCTGGTCACCGGCTGCGGTGGCAACGCGGCCAAGCTGGTCACGTGCCTCAAGCGGTGAGGCTGAGAGTTGGGTCCGCGAGAGTGCGCAATATTGAACCACTGAAATAAAATTGGAGCTCATTTCAACTTGTTTCCGTAGCTACATCCACATTGTTTTCTAGTTTTTTTGACGTAGAATAATCAGAAACGACAGAGACAACAAAGCAAGTTATATTTAATTTTAGAATTGGACGGATCGTAATCAAGGACGACAGAGCATATAATACATATGCTCTAGTCGTCCTTGATCGTAATATGTATTGCAAAAATCAAGAGTCATATGCTACATGTACATCTAAGTTACTTATTCCTAGTTTTGCGCATACGCTCATACATATACGTTCACCGGTAGGACCGGTTTCGAGTCTTGAAACAAATGTACTCGAGGCTGCATGTTATCCAAGTCCGATAGCAATACTCGTAATTTAAATATGTTTTATTTGTCGTTCACATAAGCGGCCGAACGAAAGTTTGATAAAGTGTCTGATCTTGTTCTTGTCTTGTAACTGCCAGAACCTAAATAAGAAATCAAGGACATCTTAAGGACTACTGAGGGAGAGATACATGTACAGTAAGATAATTGTCCAGCCAGTCTTTGAATCACTTTCTTACCCCGATTGGACAAATTAACCAATGCAGAAGCTAAATGTTAGTGATGCCTACGGATTACGGAATGCTCAGCTACGAGTCAAATTTTATAGCCATCGCTACGAACGCGCTTATTTGCGTTGCGTTAATTAATTATTCCTAATATTGCAATGTTGTAGAAGCTTTTTTCCATCTTTTTTATCCTCAATTAATAAAAATATTGTTTCGTCTACAACACTGCATAGCGAGGTCAAGGGGTTGCAGAGGCGGAAGAAAATTTTTGCTCAGAGAGTCGGCTAGAAAGGATTCAACAAGAAATATATAAAAGCAGCTATCCTACTTATAACTTTGGTGACGTTACGTTCGGACGGTGCCTGTTGACGAACCGTCAAGTTCTTCACTTTTGTCTAAATGTAAAATTGCCATTCTATCGTTTGAGCAACTCTGTAGTCAAAAATACAAAATCACCTGTTATTCGTTGCTGTTTTAGGCAAGTTATTTCGCGGAAGCAAGCGCATTTTCAAAAAGAAGAATTTCCATCAAACATCTGATATCATGTACTTAACGCTTGACTTGATGGGATGAACTGGCGTCTAGACTGCTGATAGAGCGTGCTCCAATGCTGGAGAAAAGCATATATTTCTGCATGATATGCGTTCCTGAATTACATTATTTTTTTCTTTTTGACTAGGCCCATTCGGGCCTAGTATTAGTTTTAGGCCTATTGTTGTAGGAGCAGGGCCAAATGTAAAGCACACTTAGCAATTTTTTTCTATAGGGAGCTTACTTAGGATAGAAAATATAATTATTAATATATTAGTTTAGAATTAAAATGTATATCAATGATGCTTAGAAAATGGAAATAATAGCATTCAGCAATAAATTTTGTATTTTTTAATTTATAAACATCTTGAAAAAAATTATATAAAAATTTTAGAAATCATTTTTTCAGCTGAAGTTGGCCCATTTTACTTTATCCAACAACTTACCAAATTGCATCACAGACTTATGCAAGTCACTTTGTACAATTCAATTATAAACAGCTATTTATTTTAAAATGATTACAATTTACAAATCAATTGATCTTTACAAATTTACCCTGCTTGTTTAGTTTCCTTAAATAATTAATTTGCTAAATACAGAAAATATCCATGACCTTGCTTAATTTGGTTTTTTGCAATAAAAATCCTTATAGAACAGATGTTAGCTACATAAAGCAAGTTTTTATTAAGATTATATTTGTAACTTATTCTAAATACTAAGGTCATTAATTTGATATTTCAAATTTTTTTTGTTATACTTTCACTTTCAGGTTAAGAATTTTCCTAATATTCACATATACAATAACTACTAAGTAGGTCATTCTCAGAAAATAGCAGGAAAACAATGGCTTTTTTCATATTAGTAGACACTTGAAACATGTTTTGCAACTTTGCTATAAAAGCCTAAATTTCCTTCCTATCCTTATGGCAGACTTGCCTAGCTAGGCCTAGTGCCTTTAGAGTTAGAGGAAAGAGGATGGGTAGGTATGGATTTTTAGAAAATGATAGGCTTTTGCCCTTGAAGGTTTAATTGTGTAAATTTAATTAAATGCCTAAATATTGAGTGCTTTCTTATTAATTAAAGGGAGCCCCTATATGTCTAGCCTACTCAACAGGCTAGAAGGAGTTTAAGCCTAGCCATTTTTACCACTTTCTCATTGGCTAAAAGGGGGTCTTTATATATTACTCCAATTCACTCCATAGACTATAGGGAGCTAGCTTTATTTCTCACCCTATTAGAAGAGAGGACTAAGATAGGTTTATTTTGGCCCTGCATCTCGGAATTATTTATTAGTCAAACAAACTAAGTCAAGCTCCAAAGTGGCAAGAACTAGTAAATCAAATGTTTAATGCTCAATATTGTTATTGATTGCAGCAGCAAATCCAGATTGACTAAGAGTTTTATAAACTAGGTTGTAGGTAATAGCCTATTTCCAATTGCCTATAATGATTCCTAAAACAGTTGGCAATGGCTTCATTGATAGGCCTTTGAAGTTGCTAAAGCTTCATTGATTGAAGCTGTCATTATATTGGCTGATTATTTTGTCTTTGTACTGATCATATCAAATGCTAGGTGATAGACTTATCCCATTATAGCATAGTGTTGCCAAGCAATGAGTTTCTAGGGCCATGGCAAGCTTTTAATTTAGCAACATCAGCTTTGTCAAGTAGACTTTAGGCAATTGGAAGAATAGACAAATCCAATGTGTGGTAGGGCTCCTACTGCTGCTGATCAATGTAGTGTTCTCCTCTAAAATACTTCTGATATAATATCACCTTATATCAGCTATACTACTAACATGTATCTGGTAGCATTTCACACAGTGCCGAGCAGCAAGCACTGATCTCCAGCCTGAAAGGCGTACCATAGATCAGAGGGTCATGGCCTTTCACTCTAGCTTCATTCTACTGTCACTCATCTTTTCACTCCTACTTTATGCACCTAATGTGCGGGATCTGAGTATCAATCTGAGTATCAATCTGAGTATCAATCTGAGAATCAATTTGCAAATGCTTCCAACACTCTTGCTTCTTGAGCCTCTGCTCAAATAACTAAGGCAAAACACTAGACAGTCTTTGCTTGTAAAGCTCTTTTATTGTAAAGGGCTGAAACCTCTTGCTTTTCCAGCAGTTAACTCGCGTGTTTTTATAGTATTTGGCCTTAAGTTTTGTTATATTTACTACAATATACTAATATAATGCACCTATAATACAGTATTATTACAGAACGGTAAAACAAAGATTATGAAAATAAAGCTACATTATTACAGTACAGATAAACAAAAATTAAGCGCGAATTTGAATTTTTATAAAGTAATATTATTATGGACTAGGCCTTCCACAAATGCTTTAATGAAGAGTCCAATGGCAATGGCAGTTGCCATTCCTTTCTAAGCATTCTGAATCCCACTGACCCTTTATGGTAAAGCCTTATTGCAGGCAGCAGAGTTTATATCCTCTTTTGACTATCTTATGTCCTGGACTGATCTCATCTAAAGCTTTACATTGTTTTGTGCCAAGTGAAGCATTCCACTGCCTCTAAATTCAGCATTCTTTGCCCCGTTAATTTGTGGCAGCAGGCACTTAATTGTTGCTATTTGCCTATGCATGCACTGATAGGTCTTTTGTAACTTACTTGTTAAGTTACTATGCTTTGATCACATTTGCAGTTTGCATTTGAGTCTGAGTTCCAGACTCCATAGATGACAGTGTTGATTGTGGAAATTGATTAGTAATAGCTGATGCTACTGATTTCAAGTCCTAGTGCTCTAGCTAAGGTGGGTAAGTATTATTAGCTTTTTCTTCTGTTCTAATTACTAATGGTTTCAGGTTGTAACAACTGAGGCAAGGCATATTCAATTTAAGATCAGGAAGGGCATCCCAGCACAAGCCTGTCCTATCATCATAATGTAAAGATGGGTAGTTAAAGGTGCTATCCTGAAAGTTCAAGCTGCACATGCATAGTTTTTGTCTGCAGATGGCTGCCAAGTCGATGTCTATGGGCTCCAATATCTGCTGCCAATGCAAAGCTACTTTATCATCGCTTGGAAACATACATGCACAACTTGAAAAATTTGGTTGGCCAGTGCGACTTACTTGAAAAAAAATTTGCGACTTACTTGGGCTGAAAGTCTGAAGGACCAAAAAAGGTCCTGCGAACCACTTCTTACCTAACCTATAACTTGCCTACTTGCTACGTTGTTTTACTATTCTCCTCCAAATTTTTTTGGCTGCGATCATTATCAAAGTCTAAGACCGTGTAGACAATCTACCAGTGACACTGCTTGGTAAATCAGTTTTGGCTAATGATAGTACTGAGTAACAACCAACAAAGTAATGAGAGCCTTCACCTTGGGTACCAGACATTTAAAATCAAGGTATTACTTATTGGTTTGAGTAACTTGAAATTCTGCATTTGAAATGCATTATGGAAATCATGTAGCAATGATAAATTCACAATGCAACAAAATGTGAACATGATGGCTTCAGAATAGAAGTTGAATGCTAATTCTAGTTGATAGAAGCATGAGAAACGTCTTCATTGTCATCTTCTGTTTTCTTGCTGCCTTAGCTATTCTGTTTGTCTTGCTGATCATCTTTATTCTCAATATAAGTGTCTTTTGTCCTCTTTATCAAGTAAGTTGTTATTGGCGCCATCCTCTTCACAGTGTCAAATTAAAGGAAGTTTAGCCTTTCTAGTCATTCTTTTCAGCCCTTATCCTCCTTAAGTTTCTACAAAAAGTTTTTATCTACTTACAAGATATAATTTCAGCAACAGGATCAGGAAGAGGCTAAAGTTTTAACAGAAAAGCCAACAATTCCAAAAAGAGATGCTTATTAATTCTCTCTAAATAAAAGCAAGTTAAAACAAAGTAAAATAAATAATATTGCTTTTGTCAGCCTAACTGAGAATAAAGCCATTCAAAGTGAGAATCCTGCCTACACTGACTGCGAAGGGCCTGGCTGCGTCCAGCCTTAGTCTATGGGCCATAGACTATAAAGGACAAACAAAGTGATAAAAAGCCATCCAATGTGAGAACCGATCGCTTTTTCTCTTTCCCCCAGCTCTCTCCACTCCTCCAAGCGCAACTCCTCCTCCACTACCGCTTCTCCAACACCCACAGTCTCGTTGCTTTCTTGCCTATTTATCCAACACTTAAAATTAACAGAGTTCAGTCTTCACCACTGCAATAAAAATGCCCGCCTCATCTGTGGACCGCCAGCGACTCATCGCGGCCATTGAGGGACGGATATTTTCACTCTTTACTTTACTGTACTGTATCATCCAGTGCGTTCCTGTTTCCCTGTTTCCGTTATTCCGTTCAAGCTATTGGCTAATCATATGGCTCAGAAGGCATAAAAATTAAAGAATACGACGCATATACCAATCGATTCCCACATTGGATGGCTTTTTATCACTTTGCTTGTCCTTTATAGTCTATGGCCCATAGACTAAGGCTGGACGCAGCCAGGCCCTTCGCAGTCAGTGTAGGCAGGATTCTCACTTTGGATGGGCTTTATTCTCAGTTAGGCTGACAAAAGCAATATCACAATATGTATTGCTATAGAAAATAGTGGTAGAGTATTACTACAATATCAATGATATCAATTGTGTACAAAAACAAGACAGTTAAGCTGCAGCTAGCTTTTATCAGACACCAGCACGCCGAAATGTAAGAAAATGAAATTAGCAAAAAATGTACAATTTTGCACATTTTTTTTCAGCGCAATAATTTAAAATTCATCTTAAAAAGCAAGGATATAAAAAAATACCAACAAATAGAAAAAGATGCAGACGAACTCTGTGAACTTCTCCAACCAGCTGCGTAATCAGGAGGATCGGGCCGCCGATCTTGCCAAGTCTCTGCACGGTTGGCGGGTCCCAATTGTGCGACTGGACGCCATTCTGCACTGGGAGCAGCCGCCCGCTCTCGGCGCCCTTATCGCCTCGGTGACGCTGGCCTTCCTTCTGATTGGCTGGCTGCAGCCACCGCTAGTATCTATGCTAGCCATTGTTGGCTTGCTGCTTCTAGTAGCAGATTTTCTTGTACCATTGGCGGTTAATTGGCTACTAGCTAGCGGCGTTGCCGGCGTCTCTTGGACTGATAAAGACGATCGACGCTTCAAAGACGCCTGCCGTAGTCTGCTAGACATCCGGGACGCTGTACATGGCCTCGCCAGTCAGCTGCTGGCTTTGCGTCGCGATCGACCGCAGTTCTACTTGGCCATCGCCTTGCCAACACTGATTAGCCTGCTTATACTGGCTGAGAAGATCAACAATTTGTTCCTCGGCTACGTCACTGTGGTGGCCTGCCTGCTGCTGCCCGGGCTGGCCAGATCCGGGGTCGCCGCCAGCGCCGCTCGCCAGCTGTTTGATCTGGTGCGGGCCCGGGTTCAGGCTCTGCAGCAGCAACGCGGCAGCGGCCAGACTGGCAAGAATTCTAAGGACGAGTGAATTCGGATTGGTTGCTGGAGGAGCTGTTGGTTGTTGGGGTTTTTTGTTTAACTGACTGACGGTTTTTGAAACAATTTGTTTAATTGAGGGTAAGTAGTTTGGATATGGAATAATTTTTCGTTTAGGTTAGATTTAATACGACGGAGAGACGGCCGAAATGAAATAGAGATTAGATTGTCAATTAGATGAGATATAAGATGGAGAGAGCGGGATGAGATTAGATATAAGATAGAGATAGCCAATGTCAGATTGGGGTTGATTATCAATGAGATTAGATATAAGATAGAGATAGCCAATGTCAGATTGGGGTTGATTATCAATGAGATTAGATATAAGATAGAGATAGCCAATGTCAGATTGGGGTTGATTATCAATGAGATTAGATATAAGATAGAGATAGCCAATGTGAGATTGGGGTTGATTATCAATGAGATTAGATATAAGATAGAGATAGCCAATGTCAGATTGGGGTAGATTATTGATGAGATTAGATATAAGATAGAGAGAGACAGGGTGAGATTGAAGTCGATTATCAATTAGATTAGACAAGCAGTCAAGAAATCTAGGCGTGTGATAAAAGAAAGTGACGATATGTCTACTTGGAATTGGAATTTTAATTCGCATGCGCTCTATATTAAACAAATAGAAAAGTTACAATTATAGGTAGTTCGCTTGCTTTTGAGCTTGCTGTGTGATTTTAATATTTATATTGGTTAGTTTTTTGTTACAAAAGTATCAAGTTATTTGTAAATTTTGTATGATAATTATTACCCTCTATAGTTTGTCCAATAGCGTTTTTATTTAGTAATTAGTCTTAGCTGCCTTGACACAGACCTGTATTATAGTGATCTCGTGCAATTCATCAAATTTTTTTTATCAAAACAGCTTTCTTTACCTTGTAAGAATTTTTTATTACATTTTTCACTATTTATTTATATACAGTTTATTTTTTATCCCACATAACGTTTGGGCATTTTTTCCTGTTTGTCGAATCTTAATCCCCAACGGAAAGTATTAATCGTGTTTATAAAGTCATTTCTATTTATAATTACTTTAGCAATTTGCTAATCCCTTCTGCTGCCGCTGCTGCTTCTGTAGTGCTATCATGCCCCATTAGAATGATAGTTCGTGTCCTGTGCGTTTGCAATTTTCTTTTGTACTTTTGGTGTTTCACGTACGTGTGCGCGAAATTAATAGCAGTAGTCGCATAATAATAATAATTCTGAACTTTTTTTGTTATAATTACGAATTAATATGTGTGCTTGTTTAAGGATTTAGTTGGGATCAGGATGCTGGGATTTTGGATCAGAATTCAAGATTGGGGATAATAATGATGGGATTTAGAATCAGAATGAAGGGATTTGGGATCCGAATTCAAGATACGGGATCAGAATGGGATGGGGGATTAGAATGATAGGATTTAGGATCATAATAAAGGGATTTGGGATCAGAATTTAAGATACGGGATCAGAATGGGATAAGGGATTAGAATGATAGGATTTAGGATCCGAATGAAGGGATTTGGGATCAGGATCATGGGCTTTGGTATCAGAATTCGAAAATTGACGATCAAAATGATGAGTTTGGGATCAGGATGCTGGGATTTGAGATTAGGATTCTAGGATTTGGGATCAGGATTCTAGGATTTGGAATTAGGATTCTAGGATTTGGGATCAGGATTCTAGGATTTGGGATCAGGATTCTAGGATTTGGTATCAGGATTCTAGGATATGGGATCAGGATGCCGTTATTTCAAATTCAAGGATGCTGGGATTTGCAATCAGAATTCAGGTATTTAGGATCTTGTTAGTGGGATTTAGGGATGCTTTAATTTAGAAAGAAACCTCGACGGTCAATGTTAAGTGCTGATTTTTTTAAAACAAATCTTTTTTTTACTGTTCTGCATGTAACTACCAACAAGCTCTGCTTTAGTTTTTCATGAGTGCTTCATCTCTGTTTATCCAGCTATTGGACAAACTTTATTATGCGTTAATTATTTCTGATAAAGTTAAATCGCGTTTTTGCATGCTCGCTTTTCATTATCATATTAAATAGTTAAAATTTCAAAGTACCATGTAGGATTTTTACGAGATTTGTAGCTTTCTATTCATGGTTTAAGGTTGATGAATTGATTAGGAAAGATCAAATTGTGGATCGAATTTAGGATTTTGGATTTATCGATTGGCCCAATGCTGTCCCATCATAATTTGTTCATCAGTTTCTGAACACATTGGGTGTACGAGTATGACAACCTTTTTTGACAAATTTTCTACAAACAAATACACTAGCATCGTTCTGCTTTGTTATTGATATAATCTACAACCAAGCTTTAATTGGTCTTGACTGCTTTGACTTTTTTATTTGTTATTTTCCAGTTTTAATAATTTGTTTATTTTTGTTTATTTTCGACAAACAAAAAACACTCCCAATTTCAGCCTAGCAACAAAACGACGATCGTGTAGATGATTTGCGCGTGCAGCGCCGAGACTTTGCCGCAGCTTCGTCGAGCCGCTGACGCCTGTCTGACTGTTGCGCAACTTTTTAGCGGCTTGATTGACAGCTACGTGTCTGTGAGTTGCTAGTTCATAACTGGCCATAAATTAATAAATGTTGATTTAGAAAATTTATGCCTCAAACCCTGGACCTCACAATTGATATCCGAGTAGAATGAAGCAGTGCTGAGGGGTAAATGGGGCACGAACCCGCGACCTTCTGGTCTATAAGGATTTCGGCCAATATTTACATAAATACTAAACGTATAAAGAAGATTTTTCTTCTTTCTGCAATCTGACACACACCATGTCAGGTTGATCTGTTTAAAATATATAGGATTTGGTTATCCAGAAAGGTTATAATCCTATATTTGGCGATCCCCATATAGACAAAAACATCACTATTAAGCAGTGTATATATGTGCGTTTCAATATGCGCGCCTGCTCATTTTCAAGGACTACTTTGTGGCTGATCTCAAGCGGCTAGTTAAACCGTGCTTATTCAACTTTCTAAATGGCTGCTGTACAAACTGCTTAGCTAATATCATCGTGGCGCCTCTAGGTTCGTTTTTTATTATTATCCTTGAGTATTGCTTTGAATGCTATGTTGCATTGTATTTTTTTCGTGAATTTCAGATGCCAAACGCGTGTCAAAAGCTAAATCTCCCAACTATGATGGGTAATTTTTTGTCGCATTGAAATGTTGTCAGAATCTAGACTTAAAAAATATAAGTGAAATTTTTTATGAAAAAATCCCTATGGGAACAATTAGCAACCAGACACATTCCCGATATGATAAAATATCCCATGGGAACAATTAGCAACCAGACACATTCCCGATATGATAAAATATCCCATGGGAACAATTAGCAACCAGACACATTCCCGATCTGATAAAATATCCCATGGTAAGAATCAGCAACCAGACACATTCCCAATATGATAAAATATCCCATGCGAAGAATCAACAGCCAGACGCATCCCTGAAGTGGAAATTATTCCATTGGAAGAATCAAGAATGTCCTATATGAATAAAAACGTAATAAAAGGCACTAATATCAAACACCAATTGCAGTCAGCCCTGTCTCAGTCAGCGCAGTCCGGCTCCGCTGCTATTGCAATCTCTTCAACAGCTGACCCGGCTCTACCAGGTTAACTGCTTCCCCACGTGCACAGGGAGACCTGGCAGTAGCTTTGGTTTGCCGCGAACTCTGTGTCAGTCGTGTCAGCAACTGCTGACTGTGTGCGGCGCACCAGACCCGGCTGATCCTGTACTGGCGTCTAAACAGCAGAAGCTGAACCACGCGTTGCGTAAGAAGGTCAAATTGAAGAAAGAGCAGGAAATCTGCGCTTTGGGAAATGTGAGTTGTTACTGGATGGAACTGATCAAATGTAAATTATTTCATAGACAGATCGATTAGCAATCCATCCTTATCCTTTGTTAGAGAGATTTATTAGCAATCCATTTGAATCCTTCGTCAGACAGATAGATTCGCAATCCATCTTTATTTGTAAGAAAGATATATTAGCAATCCATCTTAATTCTTATTCAAAGAGATAGATTAGCAATCCATTCTAATCATTCGTCAGAGAGATAGATTAGCAATCCATTTTGATCCTTCGTCACAGAGATAGATTGGCAATACGTTCTTATCCTTTGTCAGAGAGATAGATTAGCAATCCATTCTAATTCTTCATCAGAGAGATAGATTAGTAATCCATTTTTATTCTTCGTCAGAGAGATAGACTAGCAATCCATTTGAATCCTTCGTCGGACAGATAGATTTGTAATCCATCCTTATTTGTAAGAAAGATATATTAGCAATCCATCTTAATTCTTCGTCGGAGAGATAGACTAGCAATCCATTTGAATCCTTCGTCAAACAGATAGATTTGCAATCCATCCTTATTTGTAAGAAAGATATATTAGCAATCCATCTTAATTCTTCGTCAGAGAGATAGATTAGCAATCCATTTTGAACCTTCATCAGAGAGATAGATTAGCAATCCATTTTGATCCTTCGTCAGAGAGATAGATTAGCAATCCATTTTGATCCTTCGTCAGAGAGATAGATTAGCAATCCATTCTGATCCTTTGTCAGAGAGATAGATTAGCAATCCATTCTGATCCTTCTCTGGAGAGATAGATTAGCAATCCATTCTAATCCTTCTCTGGAGAGATAGATTAGCAATCCATTCTGATCCTTCGTCAGAGAGATAGATTAGCAATCCATTCTGATCCTTCTCTAGAGAGATAGATTAGCAATCCATTCTAATCCTTCTGTGGAGAGATAGATTAGCAATCCATTCTGATGCTTCTCTGGAGAGATAGATTAGCAATCCATTCTAATCCTTCTCTGGAGAGATAGATTAGCAATCCATTCTTATCTTTTTCTGGAGAGATAGATTAGCAATCCATTCTAATCCTTCTCTGGAGAGATAGATTAGCAATCTATTCTAATCATTCGTTAGAGAGATAGATTAGCAATCTATTCTAATCCTCCGTCAGAGAGATAGATTAGCAATCCATCCTAATCATTCGTCAGAGAGATAGATTAGCAATCCATCCTAATCATTCGTCAGAGAGATAGATTAGCAATCCATTCTAATCCTTAGCAATCCAGATAGAGATATATTAGCAATCCATCGACAATAATATATTAAATCGACATCTCTCTCAGGTAATCGCCTGGCTATCCAACAAACTGGAGTCCAGCGGGCACCGCCAGCCGTTGGTGGTTGACGCGGGCTCCGGTATGGGCCATCTGTCACGCCACCTGTCAGTCCAACTGGGCCTGCCGGTGCTCGCCTTTGAGGCGGCCAGTCGCCATGGCCCGGCCGCTATGGAACTCGACCGTCGGGCTGAACGACTCAGTCGGCAACAACAACGTCAAGAGGAAAATTCGTCGACAATCGAGCACCGATGTCGGATGTTGAAATCGTCGGCAGATTTGCTGTCCCAGTGCCCACCAGAGCGGCCCCTGTTGCTAGCCGGTCTGCACGCCTGCGGCGACCTCAGCGCTCTGCTGGTCCGTTCGCTCACTGAGCCAAATTCGCGAGCTTGCGGCCTCGCCTCAGTCGGCTGCTGCTACATGCGCGCTTCTGCCAATGCTGACGGCGAGAGCGGCTTCCCGATGCGGCGCTGCGGTTCCTCGCTGACCTACCAGGCCTTGGAGCTCGCGTGTCACTCCTTGCTGGCCTTTGCCGATAGGCTGCGTCAACCTGACGAGCTGGGACGGCTGAGGTCGCATGCTTACAGAGCCGGTCTGCAGCTGTTGCTTCTAGGGGACAGTGTCTCTTGTATACCAGCATCGGACAGTGTCTCTTGTATACCAGGAGCGGACAGTGTCTCATGTACACCAGGAGCGGACAGTGTCTCATGTACACCAGGAGCGGACAGTGTCTCATGTACACCAGGAGCGGACAGTGTCTCATGTACACCAGCAGCGGACAGTGTCTCATGCACACCAGCTGGAGACAGTGTCTCATGTACACCAGCATCGGACAGTGCCTGTCCATCCCCCATGCGCAAACGCTATCCCGTCAAAAAGCTGTGCAGTGAATCATTTCGCCGCTATGCTCAAACAGTTTCTTCAGCACCAATAAAAGCTAGCGAAGCAAAATGGCGCCAGGTTGAACAATTGGTTGAGTCCAGGTGGCGAGAAGTGCTGACTTGGAACTGTCTCAGACTGTTGGTGGCGCCATTAGCTGAATCAGCTGTTCTATTGGACAGGTTGATCTACCTGAGAGAGTCCTGTCCCGATGTTGTTCAGCTGGCCCTTCTGCCACTGTTTGACGCCGAGAAAAGTCCCAGAAATGTTTGCATTGTAGCCGTTAGGAAATGAAATTCCGCTTTATGTTGTTTTGTTTTGCTTTTTTTTGTTGAATTGAAGAAAATAAAATAAAGAAAATATTCTATTGGTTAAAACTGGTCTACAGCTGTTGAATTAATTTTTCCCCTTTGCAGTTCCCCTTTCCCCTTTCTATTTAGTTATATACGAAGCTCCAAGCCTTAGGAAAATCGCTGTCTTTTCCAGCTGACACTCAGTGGAACTTGGTCCCAAGTCATCTTCGTTTTATTATAATATAGTAATAATATAGTGAACTGCTGAGCCCGAATGTTGCTGACGTCCAAGCAGACCCTGCTAGCAGCCACTGTTGGCTTCGCTCTGGGCTCAATGATCAGCTACGTGGTGCTCAATGGCACGGGCATTCGGCCACCATCGTCGGCTGTTGACTTGCAGGACTCGGCTAGCCGCTGTCACAACGCTGGTCAGGTGAGGCCGGCTGCTTTTCATTGCTCCTATAATTAGGTCACGTGATGTAATTCGCTAATGCAATGAGATACCATGAAAATCAGTTAAGTGCCTGAAAATGCCGAAAGTTTCGTTAAGGCGCCAAATGATGCAGTGAGGCGCCGTATGATACCATCAGGCGCCATATGATACCACGAGGCGCCATATGATACCATCAGGCGCCATATGATGCCATGAGGCGGCGTATGATACCACGAGGTGCCATATGATGCAGTGAGGAGCCTTTTGAGTCTATGAGGCGCAATATGATGCTATGAGGCGCAATATGATGCTATGAGGCGCCATATGATACCATGAGGCGCCATGTGATACCATAAGGTGGCATGAGGCGCCATATGATACCATGAGGCGCCATGTGATGCCACGAGGCGCCATATGATGCCATGAGGTGCCATGAGGCGGCGTATGATACCACGAGGTGCCATATGATGCAGCGAGGAGCCTTTTGAGTCTATGAGGCGCCATATGATGCACTGAGGTGCCATTTGATGCTATGAGGCGCCATATGATGCACTGAGGTGCCATTTGATGCTATGAGGCGCCATATGATGCCGTGAGGCGCTATATGATACCATGAGGCGCCATGTGATGCGATGAGACGCCATATTATTATTTTAAGCACATGATTGATATTTAAGGCGCCGAATTTTGCAATAAAGTTGTCAGCTAATTTAATGAGCTACTTAATAATTCTGCAAATCTTTAAATGCTGCAGTGAGACGCCTTGTGATTCAGTTAAAGGTGCTAATAATGCAACGAAATTTTGCGTCATGCTGTGCATGTAATAATGATGAGGTGAGGCGCCGTATGATGCCCTGATTCGTCAGATCTGATTTGAAGCAACCCTATCTGATTTGCTTAGCGTAGCCAAGCCAATTTCAAACCATATAATACTACGTTAACGCCTGACATTTCCTCCCGCCTCTCTTGACATCATCAACATCATCATCACCAATCACCAGCAGCAGCAGCTCCTGGTGCCCGACGGTCAATTTGTGCCGCGCAAGCCGCACGACGACCACGCCGCCTGGGACGAGGTGCTTCGCCGACTCGGACCGGTAAGCCAGTCGGCTCAATGGAATGATTCGGCCTCGCATTCGCACCAGAACGAAAACATCCTGGCCGACAAGTTGAAATCTAAAGTACGCGTGTTCTGTTGGATAATGACGTCGCCTGGCAACCATCGGGCTAAAGCGGTGCACTTGAAAGCTACGTGGGTGAAACGCTGCAATGGTTACGTGTTTATGAGCTCGCAGGCTGATTCTGAACTGCCCTCTATAGGTTAGTTTTTCATTTTTGTTTTGAATGCTTGCGCCAGTTTTTTTGCGCTAGTTTTTAACGTCACTTAACCAACGTTTGCAGGTGCTTCATAGTCAATTTAGCTCAGGTATTTGATTAAAAAACAGTACTTTAGACATCCTAAAACTGACGCATTTATTCCTTTTACCCTCAGGTGTCTGACAGTTTCCCTCAGGGGTGTCTGACAGCTACCCTGAGGTGTGTCTGACAGCTACCCTAGGTGTGTCTGACAGCTATCCTCAGGTGTGTCTGACAGCTATCCTCAGGTGTCAGTTACAATTTTTACAGCCAGTTTTATGTTCCGGTTGTCTAAAAGCATTTTTAACCTTCATCACCTCAAAGTGCTTTTCTCTTGTTCTCACCAGACTCCGCTCCTGACTCATTTCAGCCCTGAAAGTAAAAGAAGGTCGCGATCATCTGTGGGCAAAAACCAAATCGGCCTTCAAATACCTGTACGATAATCACCTGAACGAATACGATTTCTTTCTCAAAGCCGACGACGACACCTACGTAGTGCTGGAGAACCTTCGCTACATGTTGCGCAACAGCGATCCCAACGTTGGTTTGTACGCTGGACGCCGTTTTAAACCGTTTGTTAGTCAGGGCTACATGTCCGGCGGCGCCGGGTACGTGCTGTCACGCGAGGCCGTCAAATTGTTCATTGAGCGCGGCCTGCCTAGCAAGAGCGACAAGTGCCGTCCGGATGACGGCGGCGCCGAGGATGTTAACGTTGGTTAGTTCGTTAATTAATCGTTAATATTTAAGTTAACGTTTGTTATTTCAATCCGTTAGTTATTCAAGTCCGTTAGTTATCAAGGTCCGTTAGTTATTTATTCGTTAATTATACAAATCCGTTAGTTATTCAAATTCGTAAGTTATTTAAATCCAATAATTATTTAAATTCGTTAGCTATTCAAATCTGTTAGTTATTCAAATGCGTTAGTTATTCAAATCCGTTAGTTATTCAAATCCGTTAGTTATTCAAATCCGTTAGTTATTCAAATCCGTTAGTTATTCAAATCCGTTAGTTATTCAAATCCGTAATTATTCAAATCCGTTAATTATTCAAATCCGTTAGTTATTTAAATTCGTTAGTTATTCAAAACCGTTAGTTATTCAAATCCGTTAGTTATTCAAATCCGTAATTATTCAAATCCGTTAATTATTCAAATCCGTTAGTTATTTAAATTCGTTAGTTATTCAAATCCGTTAGTTATTCAAGTCCGTTAGTTATCAAGGTCCGTTAGTTATTTATTCGTTAATTATACAAATCCGTTAGTTATTCAAATTCGTAAGTTATTTAAATCCAATAATTATTTAAATTCGTTAGCTATTCAAATCTGTTAGTTATTCAAATGCGTTAGTTATTCAAATGCGTTAGTTATTCAAATGCGTTAGTTATTCAAATCCGTTAGTTATTCAAATCCGTTAGTTATTCAAATCCGTAATTATTCAAATCCGTTAATTATTAAAATCCGTTAGTTATTTAAATTCGTTAATTATTCAAATCCGTTAGTTATTCAAATCCGTAATTATTCAAATCCGTTAATTATTAAAATCCGTTAGTTATTTAAATTCGTTAATTATTCAAATCCGTTAATTATTCAAATCCGTTAGTTATTTAAATTCGTTAATTATTAAAATCCGTTAATTTTTCAAATCCGTTAGTTATTTAAATTCGTTAATTATTCAAATCCGTTAATTATTCAAATCCGTTAGTTATTTAAATTCGTTAGTTATTCAAATCCGTTAATTATTCAAATCCGTTAGTTATTCAAATTCGTTAGTTATTCAAATCTGTTAATTATTCAAATCCGTTAGTTATTTAAATTCGTTAATTATTCAAATCCGTTAATTATTCAAATCCGTTAGTTATTTAAATTCGTTAGTTATTCAAATCCGTTAATTATTCAAATCCGTTAGTTATTCAAATCCGTTAGGTATTCAAATTCGTTAGTTATTCAAATCCGTTAATTATTCAAATCCGTTAGTTATTCAAATTCGTTAGTTATTCAAATCCGTTAGTTATTCAAATTCGTTAGTTATTCAAATCCGTTAGTTATTCAAATCCGTTAGTTATCTATTTCCGTTAATTACTCAAATCCCTTAGTTATCTAAATCCGTTCGTTATCGAACTAACTAGTGCATCTACAACTTCTGTATAATACAATGCTTGATGTCGCAGGTGCCTGCTTAGCCTCGGTCGGTGTCAAGGTATTCGACTCAATTGACGAACTTGGCCGAGAGAGATTTCATCCGTTTCCTCCAGAGAGTCACCTGTTGCCAAATTCCATACCTAAAGACAACTGGCTCTGGCACTACAACTATCATCCGTTGAAAGTGGTGCGTTTAGCTTTAGTGTCGATGTTGTTATTTTAATATAAGTATTAAATTATTTTTATAGGCATGCAAAATTCATGCACTATAAACAGAGACTTCAATTGGATAAAGACTAGAAGGATTAGGATAAAGACTTCTTTAGATCAGAAACAAAGACTATTTCAGTTAATAATAGACAGAAACATGCTCGTTGGATAAAGACCTGACAAAAAGACAAACGCACAAACAGTTTAGGTTAAGTAGCTATTGTTATTGATTGTATACATCCTATTTAAAAAAATTGATTGAATTTTGGCAAAAAACTGATTCAAACACAAAATAATTGTTAAGACTAGTTTATAGTTAAATATGGATAAAGACTTAGTTAATTAAGATAGAAAGCTGTTCAGTTTAGTAACAAAGACTTGGCGGTCTAGCGCGTCTGCCTTGTGTGCCGCTGGTCCAGGTTCGACCCCGCGTTGTAGGTTGGCTATTTTCCCTAGCGCGGTTTCGTGTGCAGGGTCAAATTAATTTGGGGCCTTGTGCACGAATTGGTTGGGCTATGGGCCAGTTGTGCAATTTACGCCCATGAGGGCAACCCCCCAAGGCATAGAGAGTGTACATTCCTGGAACTACCGCTTGTACACCCTATGTGAGTGCGTGACTGGGTGCCGGCTTGTGTGTGTGTGTCTATGCCTGCATACCGTATTTAGTGTGACTGAACGCGCTTCAGAAAATATTCTATCCATTAATGAAAAAAAATTGTACTTCCAATACGTCCCCAGGGCCCCGACTGCTGCAGCGACACAACCGTCTCATTTCACTACGTGAGCCCGTCACTGATGTACGCCCTCGAGTTTTTTGTCTACCATCTGAAACCCTACGGCGTTGTACACGACTTTCACGCAGTCCGACAGTTCATTTTAGCCGACCTAAAATCCCAAATGTCGGCTAATTCAAACAAAAAATTATCAGAAGCCAAGCCTTGATTAATTTGATTGATTTCTATAGAAAAAGAAGTCCAAAATCATTTTATTTGATATTTCTGCTCACTTATAGTCGGACATATTAGCGTGTTTTTTTTTACAGTTTTGTTAACTTTCACTCTCAATTTTTGGTTTGTTTTACTGTTACTTTCATTCGACAGCGTATAAAAATAAACAAACAATGTAAATATGCAATGCGAGTTAGGCATTGTTTAACCTTGCTGCATGAATTGACTTTTTAGCAGCGAATCTTTCATTCCCATTCCTATAGTGACGCCTGTTTTTATTTTGTCTGTCTTTGAATAGAATTTCTAGAATTGCTTTTGTGAGTTGCTGCTAATATTGAATCCTTTTTTGGAAGAGTTGCCTTAAGTCCCCAGATTGAGCCACTTCAGGTAAGCTGAGGTCCCCAGATTGAGCCACTTCAGGTCAGCTGAGGTCCTCAGATTGAGCCACTTCAGGCCAGCTGAGGTCCCCAGATTGAGCCACTTCAGGCCAGCTGAGGTCCCCAGATTGAGCCACTTCAGGTCAGCTGAGGTCCCCAGATTGAGCCACTTCAGGCCAGCTGAGGTCCCCAGATTGAGCCACTTCAGGTAAGCTGAGGTCCCCAGATTGAGCCACTTCAGGTAAGCTGAGGTCCCCAGATTGAGCCACTTCAGGCCAGCTGAGGTCCCCAGATTGAGCCACTTCAGGTAAGCTGAGGTCCCCAGATTGAGCCACTTCAGGTCAGCTGAGGTCCCCAGATTGAGCCACTTCAGGTCAGCTGAGGTCCCCAGATTGAGCCACTTCAGGTAAGCTGAGGTCCCCAGATTGAGCCACTTCAGGTAAGCTGAGGTCCCCAGATTGAGCCACTTCAGGTAAGCTGAGGTCCCCAGATTGAGCCACTTCAGGTCAGCTGAGGTCCCCAGATTGAGCCACTTCAGGTAAGCTGAGGTCCCCAGATTGAGCCACTTCAGGTAAGCTGAGGTCCCCAGATTGAGCCACTTCAGGTCAGCTGAGGTCCCCAGATTGAGCCACTTCAGGTAAGCTGAGGTCCCCAGATTGAGCCACTTCAGGTCAGCTGAGGTCCCCAGATTGAGCCACTTCAGGTCAGCTGAGGTCCCCAGATTGAGCCACTTCAGGTCAGCTGAGGTCCCCAGATTGAGCCACTTCAGGTCAGCTGAGGTCCCCAGATTGATAATTTTGTTTTAGTGAATGCATATGCTGAATAAAATATATATCAATAGGTTATAAAAATAATTTTTCCTTTTTTTATTTGCACTGCAATTGCAACGCCTTACGAAAGTTTGTTGACATGTTTAATTGCGGCTAATTTTATTCTTTTATGGAAATAAAAACTAAGAACTGGTAGAAAACTTGTTCAAAAAAAACGTTCAAATAAGATCAAACTCGCAAAAATTAAAAGTACAGGTGTCACAAGCATTGAGAGCATCTGTTTGAAGTGCATTGAGAGCACCTGTCTGAAGTACATTGAGAGCATCTGTCTGAAGTACATTGAGAGCATCTGTCTGAAGTACATTGAGAGCATCTGTCTGAAGTACATTGAAAGCATCTGTCTGACAGACATTGAAAGCATCTGTCTGACAGACATTGAGAGCATCTGTCTGAAGTACATTGAGAGCAACTGTCTGAAAGACAGAGCATCTGTCTGAAGTACATTGAGAGCAACTGTCTGAAGTACATGGAGAGCATCTGTCTGAATGACAGCATCTGGCTCAAGTACATTGAGAGCATCTGTCTGAAGTACATTGAAAGCATCTGTCTGACAGACATTGAAAGCATCTGTCTGACAGACATTGAGAGCATCTGTCTGAAGTACATTGAGAGCAACTGTCTGAAAGACAGAGCATCTGTCTGAAGTACATTGAGAGCAACTGTCTGAAGTACATGGAGAGCATCTGTCTGAATGACAGCATCTGGCTCAAGTACATTGAGAGCATCTGTCTGAAGTACGTTGAAAGCATCTGTCTGAAATGCATTGAAAGCATCTGTCTGAAATACATTGAGAGCAATGCTTTAATATCAGACCCTGAAGCCAAAGTACACGCACTGTTAACCGTTTCTAGACTTCGATCATATATACCTAATAAAGTCATTTCGGCGCAATATCGTAAAAGTGCGCACGAAAAGCCAAAGTTGCCGACGTCGATTGCCATAGACAATTTCGAAAAGCGAATCGGCCAGGCATTTACATAGACTATTCCAGGCAGCTGAACTGACCAGGTCCCGGGGCCGAGCTTGAACTTATTAGCACTCTTGAGAATCCCGCTCTTGATTAAGTTTAGTTCCAAACCGGTCAGCGATATTGACTGTCGCTCCTGCAACACCTTACTTTTCGAGTGGTCTTGTAACCATGTGAGTATTGACGCTAAATCTTCATGTGCTAATCTTTTCTTATTATATATGATTGTCTCTCCTTCGTGTCCGATAAAATTTCTGTCTCTCTGTCTGTCTGTCTGTCTGTCTGCCCGTCTGTCTCTGTCTGTCTGTCTCTGTCTGCTCGTCTGCCTCTCTGTCTGTCTGTTTGTGTGTCTGTCTGTTTGTCTGTCTGTCTGTCTGTCTGTCTGTCTGTCTGTCTGTCTGCCTGCCTGCCTGTTTGTCTGTCTGTCTGTCTGTCTGTCTGTCTGTCTGTCTGTCTGTCTGTCTGTCAATGAGTTTTTGTGCGTTGTGTTCAGATTCTGTATGCCTATTAATTAGTCTGCCCTTTCCTTCATTTCTGTGTTTTTGCCTGTCATCTTTCTGTTCAAAACGCGCAGCTTTTAAAACTCGCACTCTGGCAGAGCTGCGGCGGCAATGCACCCGGCCCGACCCCTCGTCCAGTGCGTCGCACTCGCCCTGCTAGCAGCCTCCTGCTGCATCGCCAACGCGCAACCTGCCGAAAAGTGCTTCCACCGATCCGACGTGGTCATCGCCATTGACACGGCCTCGTCCCTCAACGCCGATGAGTTCGAAAAATTGAAACCAATCGTCAAAAAAATTGTTGCCCGCTTCAAAGTGTCACAAGCCAAGACCCGGATGGGTCTGATCTCCTACGACTGGACGGCCAAGATGCATCTGAACTTTGAAGACACTCTTGACGCCGATGATGTCAACCGGGCGGTTGATCGGATCAAATACACCGGCGGCTACTCGCGAATGTTCCCAGCGATGCAGCTGGCTTATAAGTACATGTTTAACAACCTTAGAAAGGTCCATTGCTGGGGCCAGTTGATCATGGTGATGGACGCGCGCTACGAGGACGTTAATGACAGGTTTATGGAGCAAGAAATGGAGGAGTACGCTGTGGCCAAAGTAGAAGCCTTCAAAATCAAAAGAAGCTACATTGGCTTTCATCTGGTCGCTGTTGGCAGCCCTTGGCACAGGTGACTTTTGATTATTTGCGATGATGTCTCGCTTGTATGCCTGACGGCAACAATTGACATGCCAGCATTCCTGGTTTTATCTTCCTTTACTTTTTCTGACACTTACCTATTTGAAACTTACCTATCTGACACTTGCCTATCTGACACTTGCCTATCTGACACTTAATTATCTGACTCTTAATTATCTGACACTTAATTATCTGACACTTAATTATCTGACACTTAACTATCTGACACTTGCCTATCTGACACTTGCCTATCTGACACTTGCCTATCTGACACTTAATTATCTGACACTTAATTATCTGACACTTAACTATCTGACACTTAATTATCTGACACTTAACTATCTGACACTTGCCCATCTGACCCTTGCCTATGTGACACAACTATCTGACACTTAATTATCTGACACTTAATTATCAGACACTTAACTATCTCACACTTAATTATCTGACACTTAATTATCAAACACTTAACTATTTGACGCTTAATTATCTGACACTTAACTATCTGACACTTAACTATTTGACGCTTAATTATCTGACACTTACACCTATCTGACACTTGCCTATCTGACACTTGCCTATCTGACACTTGCCTATCTGATCTTAATTATCTGACACTTGCCTATCTGACACTCACCTATCTGACGCTTGCCTATCTGACACTTGCCTATCTGACACTTGCCTATCTGACACTTGCCTATCTGACACTTATTTATCTGACACTTAATTATCTGACACTTAACTATCTGATACTTAACTATCTGACACTTACCAATCTGACACTTACCTATCTGACACTTACCTATCTGACACTTAACTATTTGACGCTTAATTATCTGACACTTAACTATCTGACACTTAACTATCTGACACTTGCCTATCTGACACTTAACTATCTGACATTTACACCAATCTGAAACTTGCTTATCTGACAATTTCCCCGCAAATACCAATCTGTTATTCGAGGAGTAAAAGCTTTTATAATGCCCCCCGCAACCGACCATCTGATACACAGTTTAAAAAACCTACCCATTCGCAGGGGCTACCTCAACGCTGCCCAGGGGGACAACAGTAATTTAAATCTAAACCTTGATCGAGCATTCGAGACCGTCCAATCATTAAATCTGAATCACTACTGCAAAGCTTGCACGGATAGAGAGGACCAGTCCTACACGGGCCCGTGCCTAGACGGCATGCGTCACTCGTGGACCGCCACTTTCATTGACAATCCAATTGCCCTGGACCGCGAAGACTGCCGAATGAGAATTAGTAGAAAGGTTGAGCAATGCAGTGAGTAGCTACATAATTTGTGCTGCTAAGGGTGTGTGCTGATAGGTGTGTGTGCTGATGGGCGTGTGTGCTGATGGGTGTGTGTGCTGATGGGTGTGTGCTGATGGGTGTGTGTGCTGATGGGTGTGTGCTAATGGGTGTGTGCTGATATGTTTGTGCTGATGGGTGTGTGCTGATGGGTTTGTGCTAATGGGTGTGTGCTGTTATGTGTGTGCTGATGGGTGTGTGCTGATGGGTGTGTGCTGATGGGTGGGTGCTGATGGGTGTGTGCTGATGGGTGTCTGCTGATGGGTGTGTGTGCTGGGTGCTGTTATGTGTATAGGGATTTGTCTTTTGTGGAATTGACTACTATTTTGGGATTTAAGCTAATTAACAAATAATTTTTTTATTATTTATTTTATTTATTTATTTTTATTGAGCTACTTTTCAAGAGCTCAATATATTTGTAAACTGTGTGGAGTAGCAACGTACTAAATAAG
The DNA here is from genome assembly GCA_950096795.1 of Macrostomum cliftonense. NCBI lineage: Eukaryota > Metazoa > Platyhelminthes > Macrostomidae > Macrostomum > Macrostomum cliftonense. The sequence continues at coordinate 659,410 of CATNEM010000341.1, read as the reverse complement.
TAGCAACGTGCATACTAAAAAAAGCCGTTTCTATTAACGTTGTCATGCAGATGCACAAGAGAATTGCAACCAAGTAAGCCGATCAGTGGGCTCCTGCGGCGCAGAGAACCTCGCCTTGGTTACTAGCTCGTGGAAGTATTTCGAAGAGCGCCGGTTGATGTGTCGCACTGTGTCAACGTTTGACTACACTTTCTGCAGTGAGTTTCTGTCAATTTAACAGCTGATTGACAGCTGTTTGCTTTTATCAGAGGAGGCGATTCTGGCGCGTCTGCCTTGTGTGCCACCAGGTCCAGGTTCGACCCCGCGTTGTAGGTTGGCTATTTTCCCTAGCGCGGTTTCCTGTGCAGAGTCACATTAATTTGGGGCCTTGTGCACGAACTGCAGGTTGGGATATGGGCCAGTTGTGCAATTTACGCCCATGAGGGCAACCCCCCAAGAGTGTACTACATTCCTGGAACAGCCGCTTGTACACCCAATGTGAGTGCGTGACTGGGTGCCGGCCTGTGTGTGTGTGTGTGTGTCTATGCCTGCATACCGTATTCAGTGTGACTGAACGCGCTTCAGGAGTCAGCGCAATGCACATTGATGCCCAGTCGCTTGTTGTGGGACGATGTCGCTTCAACCGCCAAAGTGCCTGCAGCCCTCCTGCAGATTAAGAAAAGTGTCGATTTGCTGTAGTACTATAGCAGATTTATTTTCACTTAGCCAAGTACTGAAAATGTATTGTTTACTCACCCTTCGTAGATACTTGTTGCTGAGGAAATTGAATACACGCTAGCACTTGCTTGCTTCCTCATACGCTTTAAAAGACGCGTATTTCACACCCCAGACCGCACAGCCAAGTGCACGAACAAGCCGCAAGCGGATCTGGTCATTCTGTTGGACAAGACCCAATCAAGCCGTGGCTTTTTCAACGTGATGAAAGAGGCCGCCAAAACCATCGTTAACTTTTTCGACTTTGGCGAGCGCCACAGCGGCGCTCACGTGGCCGTCATGACATTCCAGTCTGGCGCCGGGCTCATCCAGGAGGTCGTGAGGCTGGGCGACATCAAAACCAAACAGCAGATAATTGAGGCTATCGACGGAATCCCGTCGAGTGGCCGGGACTTCGGACCCGATCGGGACCAATTTCATGCCATAAATCACGCCATCAATCATTTAGCCAATGGCAGGCAGAACAAGAATCACAAAAACAATCACATTGTGATGATCACCACCGGGCAAACCAACGTCCACGGCTCCCGGATCGAATCTGTTCAGCAGCAAATTGTTGATCAGTATGTCACCAACTATGTGATCGGTGTTGGGAATGTGGACAAGTGAGTGAGCTCGGTTTTATACTGGCGCAAGTTTGGGTACAAACAAAATTAGAACACAAAATACAAATTGCATCCGCCACCTAACCCCCCCGTGACCAAGGTACATGGTGAAAGACATAACCGCACCGGAGTCCGACAGCAACTCTTTTATCATCCGAGACTCAACCACTCTGGTCGACACGGCCAAGCAATTGGCGAGTCTGCTGTGCGTACAAATCGACGAACCAAATCCGAGACTGTGCGAACGGGGCACCCAGCTGCACCAGTTCTCCCAGTGCAACGCCGTGTCTAAAACTCAAACCGAATACATAATCACTTTCGGCTTTAACAATTATAAACAATGCGTCAAAAATCGACAGTTTATAACGCACAACAGATGCAGTGAGTTGATGTCACTGATTATTCTGATCTAACACGCCCAATCTAATAAATTTTTTTTAAATTTCATTTTCGCCATTCAGGAAAAATCATCAAGGATGTGTACGCTGGCTACGAGACTTTCAAATACACCGACTCTAGGTACTGCCATCGCTTCCAGATCAATCCTCAATTCCCGTCGGATCCAATGTTTGTGAAACAAATTTCAAGTGAGTTTTCAATGGTTGCTTTTGAGCTATACTTAAGAGCATGCAACGAGTTGGACAGTTATTATAATCACTAAGTTAGTCCTCGGTTTCAAGGTGCGTGACTCGCTTGTACTCCTATCCTATTATAATCTTGCCTTATTTTTACCTACTTATTTTTACCGCCATCATTTTTTTTCTTGGGAACACGCTGCTTGCTCGTATTGATGCTAGTTTTCAGCGCCCCCATGGTTTTCCCGTGGAAAAACCTTTCTAGTTGTAATTCCTAAACATTTTGTCGTTATAAACGAATACATTACGGACGTAGGCAAAAACTGCACTAGGCCCATAATAGTCCATAATTAACAAACCTAACTTCTGACTATGGTCCCCTATTGTCTAATAATTGATCATAGCTAATGAATTTATAGCGTTTCTATAGCGTTTCTAGACACGTAGTCTATGGCCAAGACCGGGTGTCAAGGAGCAGTCAATTTATTCATTGGAGCACCCATTTAGTAATTTGCAAGGCCCAGACTGAGCTTAGACAATCGGCCAATAGATTCCCAGCGGGAGGGTAAATTTCAAGTTTACAATCCATAGTATCTCTTCATCCGTGGCTGAGAGTAGCTTTGAGTTTTCGTGGCATCACAGTTAAATCACTGTTTCTGTTTGTGTTCCATGTCATTTGTATGAAATGCGTGCTCCTATGATTATATTAAATGGAATAAAAAGCTAACTTGACCAGTAGATTATACTTGTTTTCAAGTGAGCTCCTTGCATTTTGAATGATTAAATTAAGTGCAAAATTGTATAAAACGGTTGTTTAAACCTATAGGAATGAACTCCCAATAGTTTATATTTTTTTTCGTCCTTACACAAATGACCCCCAACTCGTCAATAACTCGGTGAATAATTCCCGGATATTAAGAATGAAGAGGAGCAGATTTTTGAGGACTAATTAGCGATTGCACCCCAAATCCAATTCCGCAGTTTCGACTTGTCTATCAAAGCAAAACACTTGCTTCTTTCCTGGCGAGACCCAGGCGTGCCGTGACGAATTTGGAGTGCCAACCAACGATTGCAAATGCACGCAGAAGAACGGCGTGGCGATTGCCGACTTGGAGCCATATTAGAATATTAATTTATTTAAAAAATTTCACTGCAAAGCTGACTTAAAAAAAGGTCGTCAAATTAACAAATTAACAACGGAACAAAATATTTGATTTAATTTATGCAAAATTTTGCTGGAGAACTTTTTAAAACCCGAATGCTACCATTGCTCAAATCCTCAGCGGCTCAAATCTCTGCGAACTTGTCTAATAATTTTATGCAAAAATTTAAGCGAATATTCTCAGTGAGAATGACTCTATTAGCTCGCAATCTGTGATTAAAAATTGAAAAATTATTTTCTTTTGGAGAAACCCATTATATACTACTTGTAAATTAGTAGTCTCTTATTTTTAGAAGCGCAAAGAATAGCTAATTTTTTAATGGAATGCCCTGTCTGATTTAATTTTAAAGAAATGCCAGAAATTCGATGCAAAAAGCAATCTGTCTGAAGTACATTGAAAGCATCTGTCTGAAGTACATTGAAAGCAATCTGTCTGAAGTACATTGAAAGCATCTGTCTGAAGTACATTGAAAGCATCTGTCTGACAGACATTGAAAGCATCTGTCTGACAGACATTAAGAGCATCTGTCTGAAGTACATTGAAAGCATCTGTCTGACAGACATTGAAAGCATCTGTCTAAAGTTCTTTGAAAGCATCTGTCTAAAGTTGATTGAAAGCATCTGTCTGAAGTTCATGCAGAGCAATCTGTCTGAAGTACATTGAAAGCATCTGTCTGAAGTACATTGAAAGCATCTGTCTGAAGTTCATGGAGAGCAATCTGTCTGAAGTTCATTGAGAACATCTGTCTGAAGTTCATGGAGAGCAATCTGTCTGAAGTTCATTGAGAACATCTGTCTGAAGTTCATGGAGAGCAATCTGTCTGAAGTACATTGAAAGCATCTGTCTGAAGTACATTGAAAGCAATCTGTCTGAAGTTCATGGAGAGCAATCTGGCTGAAGTTCATTGAGAGCATCTGTCTAAAGTTGATTGAAAGCATCTGTCTGAAGTACATTGAGAGCATCTGTCAAGTAAATTAAGAGCATCTGCCTGAAGGACACTGAGAGAATCTGTCTGAATTACACTTAAAGCATATGTCTGAAGTACACTGAGAGACTCTGTCCGACAGACATTGAGAGCATCTGTCTGAAGTACATTAGAAGCATCTGTCTGAAGTCCACTGACAGCAATGCTTTAGAATCAGACTCTGAAGCCAAAGTGCACGCACTGGTAGTCATTTTCTAGACTTCGATCATATACCTTATGAAGTCAATTCGGCGCAATATCGTAAAAGTGCGCACGAGAAGCCCAAGTTGCAGACGTCGATGGCCATAAACAATTTCGAGACGCGAATCGGCCAGGCATTTACATAGAATATTCTAGGCAGCTGAACTGACCAGGTCCCGGGGCCGGGCTTGAGCTTATTGGCACTTTTGAGAATCCCGCTCTTGATTAAGTTTAGTCTCAAACCGGTCATCGATATTGACTGTCGCTCCTGCAACAACTTACTATTCGAGTGGTCTTGTAACCATGTGAGTATTGACGCTTTGCGTGTTAATCTTTTCTTATTAAATCTGATTGTCTCCCTTTCATGTCCGATAAAATTTCTGTCTGGCTGTCTGTCTGTCTGTCTGTCTGTCTGTCTATGTGTCTGTCTGTCTGTCTGTCTGTCTGTCTGTCTGTCTGTCTGTCTGTCTGTCTGTCTGTCTGTCTGTCTGTGTCTGTCTGTCTGTCTGTCTGTCTGTCTTTCTTTCTGTCTGTCTGTCTGTCTGTCTGTCTGTCTGTTTGTCTGTCTTTCTGTCTGTCCGTCTGTCTTTTTGTCTTTCTGTCTGTCTTTTTGTCTGTCTGTCTGTCTGTCTGTCAATCTGTCTGTCTGTCTATGTGTCTGTCTGTCTGTCTGTCTGTCTGTCTGTCTGTCTGTCTGTCTGTCTGTCTGTGTCTGTCTGTCTGTCTGTCTTTCTTTCTGTCTGTCTGTCTGTCTGTCTGTCTGTCTGTTTGTCTGTCTTTCTGTCTGTCTGTTTGTCTGTCTGTCTGTCTGTCTGTCTGTCAATCTGTCTGTCTGTCTATGTGTCTGTCTGTCTGTCTGTCTGTCTGTCTGTTTGTGTGTGTGTCTGCTTTTCTGTGTGTCTGTGTGTCTGTCTGTGTGTCTGTCTGTCTGTCAATGAGTTTTTGTGCGTTGTGTTCAGATTCTGTATGCCTGTTAAGTAGTCTGCCTTTCCTTAATTTCTGTGTTTTTGCCTGTCATCTTTCTGCTGAAAACGCGCAGCTTTTAAAACTCGCACTCTGGCAGAGCTGCGGCGGCAATGCACCCGGCCCGACCCCTCGTCCAGTGCGTCGCACTCGCCCTGCTAGCAGCCTCCTGCTGCATCGCCAACGCGCAACCTGCCGAAAAGTGCTTCCACCGATCCGACGTGGTCATCGCCATTGACACGGCCTCGTCCCTCAACGCCGATGAGTTCGAAAAATTGAAACCAATCGTCAAAAAAATTGTTGCCCGCTTCAAAGTGTCACAAGCCAAGACCCGGATGGGTCTGATCTCCTACGACTGGACGGCCAAGATGCATCTGAACTTTGAAGACACTCTTGACGCCGATGATGTCAACCGGGCGGTTGATCGGATCAAATACACCGGCGGCTACTCGCGAATGTTCCCAGCGATGCAGCTGGCTTATAAGTACATGTTTAACAACCTTAGAAAGGTCCATTGCTGGGGCCAGTTGATCATGGTGATGGACGCGCGCTACGAGGACGTTAATGACAGGTTTATGGAGCAAGAAATGGAGGAGTACGCTGTGGCCAAAGTAGAAGCCTTCAAAATCAAAAGAAGCTACATTGGCTTTCATCTGGTCGCTGTTGGCAGCCCTTGGCACAGGTGACTTTTGATTATTTGCGATGATGTCTCGCTTGTATGCCTGACGGCAACAATTGACATGCCAGCATTCCTGGTTTCATCTTCCATTACCTTTTCTGACACTTACGCATCTTAAACTTACCTATCTGACACTTGCCTATCTGACACTTGGCTATCTGACACTTGCCTATCTGACACTTAATTATCTGACACTTGCCCGACGGCAACAATTGACATGCCAGCATTCCTGGTTTCATCTTCCTTTACTTTTTCTGACACTTACCTGTCTGAAACTTACCTATCTGACACTTGACTATCTGACACTTGCCTATCTGACACTTGCCTATCTGACACTTAATTATCTGACACTTAATTATCTGACACTTAACTATCTGACACTTAACTATCTGACACTTAACTATCTGACACTTGCCTATCTGACCCTTGCCTATGTGACACAACTATCTGACACTTAATTATCTGACACTTAATTATCAGACACTTAACTATCTGACACTTAATTATTTGACACTTAATTTTCAGACACTTAACTATTTGACGCTTGATTATCTGACACTTAATTATCTGACACTTAACTATCTGACACTTGCCTATCTGACACTTGCCTTTCTGACACTTGCCTATCTGACACAACTATCTGTCACTTAATTATCTGACACTTAACTATCTGACACTTGCCTATCTGACACTTGCCTATCTGACACTTGCCTATCTGACGCTTGCCTATCTGACACTTAACTATCTGACACTTACCAATCTGACACTTGCCTATCTGACACTTTCCAATCTGACACTTACCTATCTGACACTTAACTATCTGACATTTACACCTATCTGAAACTTGCTTATCTGACACTTTCCCCGCAAATAGCAATCTGGTATTAGAATAAAAGCTATTATAATGCCCCCCGCAACCGACCATCTGATACACAGTTTAAAAAACCTACCCATTTGCAGGGGCTACCTCAACGCTGCCCAGGGGGACAACAGTAATTTAAATCTAAACCTTGATCGAGCATTCGAGACCGTCCAATCATTAAATCTGAATCACTACTGCAAAGCTTGCACGGATAGAGAGGACCAGTCCTACACGGGCCCGTGTCTAGACGGCATGCGTCACTCGTGGACCGCCACTTTCATTGACAATCGAATTGCCCTGGACCGCGAAGACTGCCGAATGAGAATTAGTAGAAAGGTTGAGCAATGCAGTGAGTAGCTACATAATTTGTGCTGCTAGTGAGTGTGTTGATGGGCGTGTGCTGATGGGTGTGTGTGCTAATGGGTGGGTGTGCTGTTAGGTGTGTGTGCTGATGGGCGTGTGTGCTGATGGGTGTGTGTGCTGATGGGTGGGTGTGCTGATAGGTGTGTGTGCTGATGGGTGTGCGCTGATATGTGTGTGCTGCTAAGGGTGTGTGCTGATAGGTGTGTGTGCTGATGGGTGTGTGTGCTAAAGGGTGGGTCTGCTGTTAGGTGTGTGTGCTGATGGGTGTGTGTGCTGATGGGTGTGTGTGCTGATGGGTGTGTGTGCTGATGGGTGTGTGTGCTGATGGGTGTGTGTGCTGATGGGTGTGTTTGCTGATGGGTGTGGTTGCTGATGGGTGTAGGTGCTGATGGGTGTGCTGATGGGTGTGTGTGCTGATGGGTGTGTGTGCTGATGGGTGTGTGTGCTGATGGGTGTGCGCTGATATGTGTGTGCTGATATGTGTGTGCTGATATGTGTGTGCTGATGGGTGTGTGTGCTGATGGGTGTGTGTGTGCTGATGGGTGTGTGTGCTGATGGGTGTGTGTGCTGATGGGTGTGTGTGTGCTGATATGTGTGTGCTGATGGGTGTTTGCTGATGGGTGTGTGCTGATGGGTGTGTGATGATGGGTGTGTTTGCTGATGGGTGTGTTTGCTGATGGGTGTGGTTGCTGATGGGTGTGTGTGCTGATGGGTGTGTGTGCTGATGGGTGTGTGTGCTGATGGGCGTGTGTGCTGATGGGTGTGTGTGCTGATGGGTGTGTGTGCTGATGGGTGTGTGTGCTGATGGGTGTGTTTGCTGATGGGTGTGGTTGCTGATGGGTGTGTGTGCTAATGGGCGTGTGTGCTGATGGATGTGTGTGCTGATGGGTGTGTGTGCTGATGGGTGTGTTTGCTGATTGGTGTGTTTGCTGATGGGTGTGGTTGCTGATGGGTGTAGGTGCTGATGGGTGTGCTGATGGGTGTGTGTGCTGATGGGTGTGTGTGCTGATGGGTGTGTGTGCTGATGGGTGTGCGCTGATATGTGTGTGCTGATATGTGTGTGCTGATGGGTGTGTTTGCTGATGGGTGTGTGTGTGCTGATGGGTGTGTGTGCTGATGGGTGTGTGTGCTGATGGGTGTGTGTGCTGATGGGTGTGTGTGCTGATAGGTGTGTTTGCTGATGGGTGTGTGTGCTGATGGGTGTGTGTGCTAATGGGTGTGTGTGCTGATGGGTGTGTGTGCTGATGGCTGTGCGCTGATATGTGTGTGCTGATGGGTGTGTGTGCTGATAGGTGTGTGTGCTGATGGGTGTGTGTGTGCTGATGGGTGTGTTTGCTGATAGGTGTGTGTGCTGATGGGTGTGTGTGCTGATAGGCGTGTGTGCTGATGGGTGTGTGTGCTGATGGGTGTGTGCTGATGGGTGTGTGTGCTGATGGGTGTGTGCTAATGGGTGTGTGCTGATATTTTTGTGCTGATGGGTGTGTGCTGATGGGTGTGTGTGTGCTGTTATGTGTGTGCTGATGGGTGTGTGCTGATGGGTGTGTGCTGATGGGTGGGTGCTGATGGGTGTGTGCTGATGGGTGTCTGCTGATGGGTGTGTGTGCTGGGTGCTGTTATGTGTATAGGGATTTGTCTTTTGTGGAATTGACTACTATTTTGGGATTTAAGCTAATTAACAAATAATTTTTTTATTATTTAGGCTACTTTTCAAGAGCTCAATATATTTGTAAACTGTGTGGAGTAGCAACGTACTAAATAAGTAGCAACGTGCATACTAAAAAAAGCCGTTTCTATTAACGTTGTCATGCAGATGCACAAGAGAATTGCAACCAAGTAAGCCGATCAGTGGGCTCCTGCGGCGCAGAGAACCTCGCCTTGGTTACTAGCTCGTGGAAGTATTTCGAAGAGCGCCGGTTGATGTGTCGCACTGTGTCAACGTTTGACTACACTTTCTGCAGTGAGTTTCTGTCAATTTAACAGCTGATTGACAGCTGTTTGCTTTTATCAGAGGAGGCGATTCTGGCGCGTCTGCCTTGTGTGCCACCAGGTCCAGGTTCGACCCCGCGTTGTAGGTTGGCTATTTTCCCTAGCGCGGTTTCCTGTGCAGAGTCACATTAATTTGGGGCCTTGTGCACGAACTGCAGGTTGGGATATGGGCCAGTTGTGCAATTTACGCCCATGAGGGCAACCCCCCAAGAGTGTACTACATTCCTGGAACAGCCGCTTGTACACCCAATGTGAGTGCGTGACTGGGTGCCGGCCTGTGTGTGTGTGTGTCTATGCCTGCATACCGTATTCAGTGTGACTGAACGCGCTTCAGGAGTCAGCGCAATGCACATTGATGCCCAGTCGCTTGTTGTGGGACGATGTCGCTTCAACCGCCAAAGTGCCTGCAGCCCTCCTGCAGATTAAGAAAAGTGTCGATTTGCTGTAGTACTATAGCAGATTTATTTTCACTTAGCCAAGTACTGAAAATGTATTGTTTACTCACCCTTCGTAGATACTTGTTGCTGGGGAAATTGAATACACGCTAGCACTTGCTTGCTTCCTCATACGCTTTAAAAGACGCGTATTTCACACCCCAGACCGCACAGCCAAGTGCACGAACAAGCCGCAAGCGGATCTGGTCATTCTGTTGGACAAGACCCAATCAAGCCGTGGCTTTTTCAACGTGATGAAAGAGGCCGCCAAAACCATCGTTAACTTTTTCGACTTTGGCGAGCGCCACAGCGGCGCTCACGTGGCCGTCATGACATTCCAGTCTGGCGCCGGGCTCATCCAGGAGGTCGTGAGGCTGGGCGACATCAAAACCAAACAGCAGATAATTGAGGCTATCGACGGAATCCCGTCGAGTGGCCGGGACTTCGGACCCGATCGGGACCAATTTCATGCCATAAATCACGCCATCAATCATTTAGCCAATGGCAGGCAGAACAAGAATCACAAAAACAATCACATTGTGATGATCACCACCGGGCAAACCAACGTCCACGGCTCCCGGATCGAATCTGTTCAGCAGCAAATTGTTGATCAGTATGTCACCAACTACGTGATCGGTGTTGGGAATGTGGACAAGTGAGTGAGCTCGGTTTTATTACTGGCGCAAGTTTGGATACCAACAAAATTAGAACACAAAATACAAATTGCATCCGCCAACTAACCCCCCTCGTGACCAAGGTACATGGTGAAAGACATAACCGCACCGGAGTCCGACAGCAACTCTTTTATCATCCGAGACTCAACCACTCTGGTCGACACGGCCAAGCAATTGGCGAGTCTGCTGTGCGTACAAATCGACGAACCAAATCTGAGACTGTGCGAACGGGGCACCCAGCTGCACCAGTTCTCCCAGTGCAACGCCGTGTCCAAAACTCAAACCGAATACATAATCACCTTCGGCTTTAACAATTATAAACAATGCGTCAAAAATCGACAGTTTATAACGCACAACAGATGCAGTGAGTTGATGTCACTAATTATGCTGATCTAACACGCCCAATCTAATTGTTATTTTTTATTTCATTTTCGCCGTTTAGGAAAAATCATCAAGGATGTGTTCGCTGGCTACGAGACTTTCAAACACAGCGACTTTAGGTACTGCCATGTCTTCCAGATCAATCCTCAATTCCCGTCTGATCCGATCTTTGTGAAACCATCGCGAAGTGAGTTTTCAATGGTTGCTTTTGAGCTATACTTAAGAGCATGCAACGAGTTTAGCAGTTATTATAATCACTAAGTTAGTCCTCGGTTTTGAGGTGTGTGACTGGCTTGGGTGCCATACTACGTGTATTCCAATCAGATTTTAATCTTGCCTTATTTTTACCTACTTATTTTTAGCGCCATCATTTTTTTTCTTGGGAACACGCTGCTTGCTCGTATTGCATAAACGAATGCATTGCGGACGTAGGCAAAACTGCACTAGGCCCGTAATAGACTATAATTAACCTACCTAATTCCTGACTATGGTCCCTAATTGATCATAGCTAATGAATTTATAGCGTTTCTCAAGCCATTTTGTCCTCGGAGCATTTAATTTGATCACTGTAGGAAAAATATCTTGGGCTAAAACTAAAAACAGGTTAGTCTATGGCCAAGACCGGGTGTCCAGGAGCAGTCAGTTTATTCATTGGAGCACCCATTTAGTTATTTGCCAGGCCAGACTGAGGAGGAAAGAACTCTGCTGCCTCCAGTATCCACATATTTCCATCCGTTTCAAACGAAAATAATTGCAAATGAAAGCTGGGAATCTCTGCAACATTTTCTGTTTCACCGTATTTTTTATTCTGGAGCGGCTCGTAACAGCTAGCCGTTTAGCACAGACAGGTCGAATGAAAAAAGTGACAGAATGACATAGAGCAAGTAGTCTATGGCCAACTTTCTTCACGCGTTGACAAACTCCACAGAGTGTCTAGGGAGCCTTCTGTCGATCGATCGCTCTGTGTGTGGGGTTTGCTTTACTTCTTCACCCCAGGCGACATGTCTATGGCCTAAACTGTCGCACTCTGTATATGCTTATGTGTTTCTTCAGCGCATTTTTAACTTAATTAATAGCGAGACGACAAGGAAAAGGCAGATTAAGTCGTTTTCTAGACATTTAGTGACGAAAAAAGGCCTAGACAGCCAAGTTGGCCATAGACTACTTGGTTTCAAGTGGGCTCCTTGCATTGGCTGATTAAATTAAGTATATGGTATTACCCCCAAGGATTCTTTTATCTGGTCGACAGAAAAGACTGAGGACTGCGTTGATTGGCCGAGGCCGAGAATTCAAATAAATGAATAGCGTTTTTACACTGCATTCATTTATTTGGCCAGGCCAAATAAATAAATCAAGCTTTCTGATTGGCTGGATTCGCTCAATTGGCCCGGACCAAGTGGGGGATAAATGCTCCCAGGACTAAAAGGCCTGATAAATGCTATATTAACTCGTTAACTTTTATTACTATATTAATTTTTTCATTACTTTTTATTACGCTCGTACCTTTTGCAAAATTGTATAAAACTGTTGTTTAAACCTATAGGGATGAACTCCCAATAGTTTATACTGTTTTCGCCCTTACAAATAACCCCCACTCGTCAATAACTTGGTCAAGAATTCCCGGATATTAAGAATGAAGAGAAGCAGATTTTTTAGGACTAACAAGCGATTGCACCCCCAATCCAATTCCGCAGTTGTGACCTGTCTATCAACGTACGGCAATTGCTTCGTTCCTGGCCACAACCAGCCGTGCCGTGACGAGTTCGGTGTGCCGACCAGCGATTGCCAATGCACGCTGAAGAATGGCGTGGCGATTGCCGACTTGGAGCCATATTAGAATATTCATTTATTTTAAAAATTTCACTGCAAAGCTGAATTCAAAAAGGGTCGTCAAATTAACAAATTAACAACGGAACAAAATATTTGATTTAATTTATCCATAATTTTGCTGGCAAAAATTAAAACCCGGATGCTACCATTGCTCAAATCCTCAGCGGCTCAAATCTCTGCGAACTTGTTCAATAATTTTATGCAAAAATTTAAGCGAATATTCTCAGTGAGAATGACTCTATTAGCTCGCAATCTGTGATTAAAAATTGAAAAATTATTTTCTTTTGGAGAAACCCATTATATACTACTTGTAAATTAGTAGTCTCTCATATTTTTGAAGCGCAAAAAATATCTAATTTTCTAATAGAATGCCCTGTCTGATTTAATTTTAAAGAAATGCAAGAAATTCGATACAAAAAACAGTCTTGAATATACCGCGAATGCAATATGTATGTATGCGTGTAATTTAAATACATATGTCTCTGCAGACTTGTCAATTATAATAAGAAATAGCTACACGAATATACAAGTCAACTACGATTGGAAAAAACGTGTCCTTAGCATGTTACTTTTTTGTAAACCGATTTACTATTATGTACGTGGCTGAGAAATTTGGGTTGTACAGTCTGTCTTGTAAAAATGCAGAGCTGAGGGCTGTGGCCTGAATTATAGCACTTAGTGGAACAGTTAATGCTTGCAGTGTACACTCTTACCCTCCTCTTACCCTTTCCATAGTGTACTTTCTTTCAGAAGCCTTCTCCGCCATTGCATAGCAACTAATTTAAAGCTTGAGTTTAGCTCGGCATCAATTTTGCTAATCGAGTTCAACAAGATTGTTTTTTGCATACAGGCCAGGAGTCCCAGGTCTGTGAGTAACCATGGAAACAAACCACGACGCGCTATCTGATGAAGAGTTTCTGACGGCAATTAAAAATGGCGACACAAAATCAGTTGGCAACTACTTGTTAGCCAGCAGAAATTTGAACCGGGAGATGCAGCTTGGCGAGACTTTCACATCTCCGATTCATCTGGCCTGCGACACCGGTCAGCTGACAGTTCTGCAGATGCTGCTTGCTGCTCAAGCTGACGTCAATTTTACCGACCCGAACGGAGTTACTCCGCTATTTCTGGCCTCGATAAGAGGCTACGAACTGCTGGTGGATTGTCTGATTGCAGCGGGTGCCCAACTGAACGCCCAGGTGATTCCCGGATGCACGCCGTTGTACATGGCCGCCCAGCACGGCCAGCACAAAGTTGTCGAGCTTCTCATCAAAGCCGGGGTCAGTGTGGACCTGCAGCTGGTGAACGGAGTTGCGCCGGTTTTTGCTGCCGCACAAAACGGTCATCACAAAGTTGTCGAACTGCTCATTAGAGCGCAAGCCAATCTGGACATTCAACAGAGCAGAGGAGCTTCGCCGTTGCACATCGCCGCCCAAGCAGGACACAGTCGAGTTGTTGATCTGCTCATCGGAGCCCAGGCCAATTTTGATCTACAGGAGGGCGAAGGTGGCACGCCACTATTTGTAGCTTCTCAGCAGGGACGTCAGCAGGTTGTGAAGGCCCTACTCAAAGCCGCAGCCGACACCGATGTTCAGAGTGAGTCAGGTGCAACGCCTCTGCTAGTGGCCACTCAGTTCGCTCGTGAAACCGTTGTATCGTCTCTGATTAACGCGCGGGCAGACGTGAATCGGGCAAAGTGCACTGGCGCCACTCCTCTGTACATCGCAGCCCAGAATGGACAAAACCAGCTGGTGAAGTTCTTCATCGATGCCAATGCTGATGTCAACCTCAAACAGGAAGCTGGTCTATCACCTCTGTTTGTAGCGTCCCAGAACGGGCATCACAAAGTGGTCTCCATGATTATTGGCGCTTTAGCAGACGTTGACCTCGTGCAAAATCTTGGCGCTTCTCCGCTGTACATTTCGTCGCAGAATGGGCACCAGCAGGTTGTTAGCTTGCTTATCAAAGCTCAGTCCCAAGTGGACATTCAGCGAGACAATGGATGTTCGTCCTTGTATGTCGCATCGCAGAATGGGCATCGCGAGATTGTGAACTTGCTGCTCAAAGCAGGGGCCAATCCTGATCTCAAAGATGACTGCGGCAGGACACCTGTTTTCATGGCAACGCATGAAGGTTATCACAACGTCGTAGATTTGTTGATCAAAGCCCAAGCTGACGTCAGCATTCCAGCAGGCGATGGAATAGTGCCAATAATTGCTGCGTCACTGTATGGTCACGAGAAGGTTTTGGATCTGCTGATCAAAACTCCGGCTGATGTTGATGCGGAGCTCGAGCCGGGAGTATCTTCACTGCTGATTGCCTCGCTCAAAGGCCGCCATCTGGCTGTGGACTTGCTGATTAAGGCGAAGGCGAATATCAGAGTGCAACTAGCCGATGGAAGTTCGCCCATGTCAGTAGCAACCGAAAGCGGTCACACTAAAGTGGTGGCTCTGCTGAAACAGGCGCTCATCGATGATGGTTGGATATGCGAGGAGATCGATGTCCCAGAATCTGATGGCGATCTTCAGGCCGGCAGCAGCAGCTCAGAAGCGCCTCATCAGTGAGCGATATGGATCTAAATGCTTCTAGTTATTAGGCTCTAAGTTCATGGGGGCGAGTGGCTCTGCGGTCTAGCGCGTCTGTCTTGTGTGCCACTCTGGTCCAGGTTCGATCACCAGCGTTGTAGGTTGGCTATTTTCCCTAGCGCGGTTTCGTGCGCAGGGTCACATTAATTTGCCTTGGGCCTTGTACACGAATTGGTTGGGCTATGGGCCAGTTGCGCTATTTACGCCCATGAGGGCAAAACCCCAAGGCATAGAGAGTGTACATTCCTGGAACCGCCGCTTGTACACCCTGCGTGACTGGGTGCCGGCCTGTGTGTGTGTCTATGCCTGCATACGGTATTTAGTGTGACTGAACGCGCTTCAGGAGTCAGCGGGCAATGGACAGTCATGCCCAGTCTTTGGTTGTGGGATGATGTTCAAGCGTCAAAGTGCCTGCAGCCCTCCTGAAGATTTAGCTTTGGCTTAGGCTTTAAGTTCTATTAAATGTAAAATCAGCTTATGGATCATTATCAATCATCTCTAGATCGGCGGCATGTGATGATGAGGAGCTGAGCATTCTGCTCCACAGTGCGCTCAGCAAATCCGGGTTCACGCAGTCCAGAGCTGCCTTGCAGTCCGCAGTCGCCGATGTTCTTCAGCTGATACTGAGAAAGAGGCTGGACAATGATGAAGTTCACATTGTAGGAAGCTACTCCGAGGGATGGGGTAACAATTTAAAGACTTTGGACGGCCGGACAGACATCGAGTCTGACATTGACGTCATGCGACTCTTTGCGAGTAGATTATACCACCTCAAGGACCTGTGCAAGTGCAAAGACCCTGACGGTGAATTGATGGACTACCACAATGGACACATATTTTGTCCAGGATTTGGTAAGTTACCAAATAAGATATGATTGCCTTTGAACTGCCGTATCCAGAGGCAGAGGAGAAGTTTTATCCTCCAATTCTTCTCAGTAAATGGACGACGTCACATCAACCTGAATTCCAGCCTCGAATCCGGCGAAAGCATTCAGAGGGTCGGCAGCTAAACCGGCCGTGGACAAAGTTGATGCTTGCCGGCTCTGCTGCTACCCGCCTATTGCGCCACTGCAACCAGATCGAGTGTCAAAGTCCAACATCTCGGAAGCAGTGCTAAAGGCTCTGCAGAAGGAGCTAGACGATTCTTCTTGTCACGTTGTACACGCGGCTCCACCAGGCAAAGCTGGCGAGCAGCTCCGCGTGAGCACCACGTTTTTGGAGAGGCGGCTCCTGCGCAGTTTGACTACCTTGCAAGGCCAGCTCTTTGTCACACTGAAATACCTAGTGAAGAAAGTAATAACTAACAAGGCTCGTTTCAATGTTGAAGGTGTGAAAGCCTACCACGTGAAGACAATCACATTTCGCATGATCGAGGAGACGTCAGCCAGCCAGTGGAAGCCCGAGAATCTGGTCTGTCTGGTGAGACAGGCGATCCAGCTGCTACAGGACAGCATGCAGAATGGCTGCCGTCAGGAAAATGCTGATCAGCGGGTCATGAATCACTTCTTCCTTGGCGATGCGGGACTGTACTTGAAAGGCACCGGACCGTTGCCCCCTGAGAAGATGCATCAGATCTTGCAGCACGCCGCAATTACCCTAAAGGAAGTGCTGAACCAGCTGCCGAAACTGTTGGTAGAATTCAAAGATACCCTTCGACCTGTCAGCAGTTCGAGCATCTTTTACTTTCATCCCTTCGCTATCTTGCCGTACCTGGAAACAAATCCAGTGCCCTCGGGACGGATTCAGTACTACGAGATTTACGACGTGGTTAGAGAATCGCTAGTGCTCATTGGTGAGCAGGGATGCAGTGTCGAGGCGATGGAACGCCTGACCGAGTTGGTTGACAAGCTTCCTGACTGCACGTGCTCCACCAGAGAGGCCCTCAGAGCGCTGACTTTACTCAAATTCGGCTATCGTGAGGCAGCAGCTGAGACGGTGAGAGACTGTGAATCTCTCCGTGTCAGCAGAGGCATCAGCTGGCCGCTTGAAAGGCCCCCTACTGAAGCGTCCCCAAGGCTCGTTTGGCAACACCTGACTGATCAAAACTCTGCGTGGAAGTTTTGCTTTGAATTCAATCAAAATGCTCCGAAGTTGAACTTTCTAGCTGAAGCGCTGGCGAATTGCTTTCCAATGCAGACCAGCAATCGCAATCAGTTTTACATGAACTTTGACCTGCTGCTTCGTGTTTTGCAGCTGGAGTTGATGGATAACCCTGATTTGGCTGCTCAAGACTCCTTCGTTCAGGGCATTGTTGAACGGGAAGACGCCGATCCTCAAGAGCTCATGGTAGCTTATTTGAAGTGCCGAAATTCCCAAACAGGTCAGGTTATTTCTGCAAGGATCTTGGAAGTTATGAAACATGTGCCTAGGTGGCTTGTGGCGGCTGTGGGATTGAAATTCGACTTCAAGGTGTAAATTTGGCTGGTGCATGAAGTGTCATAACGATGATGTTTTGTTTTAATTTGCACTGAAATAATTTAGTAGAAATTGAATTTGCTCTGTGCCTTTTAATATACCATCCATAGCTTCAAGATTAAAAAAAAATTTGAAACTTTTTTTCAAGTTTCCTTCGTTTTATCCAAGTAATGCAGTTTTAAGTAAAGTTTTTAACTCACTTTACCTAAGCAATTTCTCGTATCATTTTTCCTAATGATATTTAATTTAATATTTTTTCTTCCTATGCTATTTCAAACGAATGAAAATATATTCAAGATTTTATTTTCAAACTTCTTAACACTGGAAGCTCCTTTGCTGGTATAAATTAATGTGCTCTTTTAATATTTAATCGACTCACAAAATGCCGATCTACTGATTCCTTGTCACACTAACGCATCACACACCCTAAAAAATTCAATAGTAAGTAAGCCTGAAACGTTTTTCAGTTTTTCTTATTATATATAATAAATAATAATATAATAATATAATATGAATATGTATTTCCATGTGTATATATGAATTTCTTATAACTTCATAATGGTTGCCATGACAACTATTTAAATTTGAACAAAAACTTTACAGCAAAAAACAATAATTAGAATCACAGAAATCACACAGACTGCTGAATCGAGCAATTTTCATGAAGCCGAATTAAAATTACTTTAATTACAAAATTTTAACTTCATTACATAAATTAAAAAGCTACACACTACTCATGTTTTGAAGACTATGGCCAGTAGTATAAACCAGTGAAAAATAATTTAGCAAAATATAAAGTAACAGTTCAAACGTCGAGTATCAAATGTATTCAATACAAACGAACCTATTTATTTAAAATCTCGAATTCTTACAACAACCGTTAAGCAGCAATTCAATCGCATTCACTTTTTTCTGCCGAGTTACCTTCATTCCTATCATGTACCTTTGCTTTCTCTGCTGACAACTATTTTAATTTGAACAAAAACTTTTTTAGCAAAAAATAAATAATTAGAATACGGTTACCAATGATAACTTTAGACAAAAAAAATATTTGTTTTAAAAACAAATCGACATTAATTTGTTAGAACGATTCAAAACTCAGTAATTAGGCGTGCGAGCCGTCAGCTAGTTGAGCCTCAAGTCGTTCACCAAATCGCCGGCGGCACAGCTGCCGCTTCCTGGCTCGTCCAGTTTTCTGCCGCGGCTTCGACCCGCTGTCTGTCGCCTTGGCAACCACGGGCGTCTGGCGACGCACTTTTCCAGCGTTGCCTAGCCGGCCGTGGGTCTTGCCGCCAGGCAGGCGTCGGCTGATGCACACGCTGACTGGTGCCGACTCGTCATTCGATGCAGTCAGCAACAGGCGCTCCCAGTTGCTGTCGTCATCGTCAGCTAGAAGCGACAGAGGCGCTCCGCCGCTGGTCAGGTAGCACACGAATTGATCAACATCAACGTCAGCTAGCATACCGCGTACAGCCGCCTGAAGATGGCGAGCGCCACAATTGGCATCGAATTGAATGGTTCGAGTGGCCGTGTCTGCAGTCGGTAGTTTAACAAAAAGTTGAGGCATCTTGTCGAGGCTTGAATCTACTTTCAAAGAATCAAAGGGAATTTTTGCTCTGCATGTATTGCAACCCCGCTGCTTATTTATATATACCCAGTTTGATGAAAGTTGTGCAAAGTTGTGCAACTTTTAGAGGACCAAGCGCTGTTGTTTGTTTCTCCGTTATGGGAAGCTAAAAATAGATTTACAGCTATATGACTGCTTCTAAAAATAGCTCTCCCCTAGTTTTGAGTGTCCCTCCCGTCTGCACTGTACTTTTAGTTCAATAAATTAGACCCTTAATTTCAAATTAAGCCCAACTTTCGCTCTTGTAGTCTACCATCGAAACCATGTACATTAACTGGATTTTGCAAATCAATTGCGCAATAAATGTAACTTGTTAAGAATTAAAACCTATCACTGAGTAATCTTTAACTATCTGATATAGATCGATGACGCACTTTGTCATAGAAATCATAAAGCAAATTGAGAAAGCATTTACCATTTCAATATCGAATAAAAACTATATCTATATAGTACTTTGGATCCAGTCGGCACCATAGACTAAAGGCATGAAGTGAGCATCTAGGCAGCAATTGTGGCCAATATTTTGCTTTGAGCTCAGATTTTATTGTCTGACTTTGTTTGGCCCGCTCAATCAGGGAAATCGAACAGAAGCTGTCAATCAGACGTGTAGAAGAGAATTTGACCTTCGGAAGTGATATTGAAGATGCCACCGCCGCCGCCACCCTCAGGAAGCAATCCTTGGAACTTGGACCGGCTATCTGCCACGGGTCGGCATTTTCTGCTGGAAGCCGCAGAGTCGGGGAAAAATTGTGCACGAACTGCAGCATCGACTGCAGCAGGAGCAGCAGAAACGACACGAACTGCTGCGGTCCAGCAACAATGCGACGGGAAGTGGTGGCCAGTTGCAAGACGACAACAGGCAAGAGTCGGAAGAGATTACCAATCTGCAGCAGTCGGATGAGGCGCCCAAGTCGGTGGACGCATCTTCGCCTCCAGCAAAGTCGGATTCTACCAACAAACCTGTACAGGCAGCTTCGACAACGCCACCAGCTCCTCCGCCGCCGCCACCGCCTCCGGTGCCGCCCAAACCGGGTCAAAGAAATAAAACTAGCGATCTACTTCTGCCTACAAGCCGACTAAATTTGAAATCTAGAGATTCGTCAGCGAAATTCGGGGGCGAAGGCTCAATGCAAAACAAAGACCTGAGCAGCCAAGCTGGAGTCGAGGCGAAGCAAGATGAAATGAAGGCTACTTCACCGGCGCAAGGCTCGCCTAGAGCAGAATCAAGACTCAATAAATCGGTGCTAGACAAAGACCTAAATGTAGTTGCACAGGTTTCTCAAGCACAAGAAAAAGAAGATAAAACGCAAGAAGACAAAGACCCGGTCACTTCACGACTGCAAAGCCAATACCAAACAAAATTAGAACGAAGAGCTTCACAAGGCAAAGATCGGATTGCTCAAGAGTTGAAGCCAGCGCGACCATCGTCGCAAACTATTCTTGACGAGGTGAAGAACCAGATAAGGAAACTGTCTGCAGATGATACTGATAATACAGTTGAGGCTAAAAGTCAGAGGAAAGCCGTCTCCAAATCGCCCAGGCTTTCTTCTCAAGCCGTATTTGAGGAAGTAAAGTCGCGTCATTCGAAACTTTCGGACGAAATCGACGCAACTGACAAGGCCAACACAGACGCACCGCGACTGTCAACTCGACAGATTTTTGATGAGATCAAAGAGCGCCGCTCCGATCTACTGGTTGCTAGCGAGGCCAGCCAAGCGGAGTTGTCTAATGACAACCCGGTCGAGTCCAAAAAGTACAAGAGCGATAAATATTTGCATTTTGATGAGGCTCAGTTGTCAATTCGAGCCACAAACGGAAGCCTTCGGCCCGACAATGCCGATGCCGGACGAAACTCGTCTCCCTCAGCCGGCGCACTTTTCGGTTCATCTTTATGGCCAGATCAGAATTCGAGGCGGCTGAGGGCGGCGGGCGTCAAGACGAGACCTTATTCGCTGGACGAGCCTCTAAAACAGAGCAATGCGGATGGTTACGCAACACGCGACTCCGGTGAGGTCGATCAGCTTCTGGCGCACCAACGCTACGGCCGATCGAGGCTAACCATTGCTTCACCGATGGAGGAAGCTCGACGCCAATCGGGTGGCTATCGAGCACCTTCGCCGGCGGGCGAGTTCAGAGACTCGGACGGTTGGGACGAGGCTGGCAGGCCGCGAATCGGCGCCCCACGATTGGCTGCCGATTATGGCAATCCGATGAACGCTGATTGGCCAACAGCTATGCAAGGAACTTCAGTGGCTCATCAGGAAGCAGTTCGAATGGCAGCTTCGGCTGATGGGTCCCTGTGCTTAACTTGTCTGATGCGCTGTCTAAGAAACAGCGGCCTGTTGAGCAGCTGTTGGAAGACGGCGATATTCGAGCTGGAGGAAGCGTTCGCTCTCAAGGCCGTCGCTGACGCCGCGGTGGCTGGAGCTGGTGCGATAGCGTCCAGTCTGCCGAGCTATCGCCAGCAGCCGTTTCACCAGCTTTGCGAGAATCCTGCGCTGCAGCGAGAGTTCGATTTACCCTCAGCAACTGACGAAGTCACCAAATGGCAAGCGTTGGAGCGGCTGTGCAGCTTGCAAAACAGTCTCAGATCCTGTTCGCATGTGTGCCGCTAAGTTTCCAAACTAAAGTTTCAGTTTTCATAAATCATTGCTCTTTATCGCTTTCCGCTGCATTTGCTAGCAAAGAATTTAAAAGAAATATATAAATTGAGTTTCATCTGTGCGACCTAATTGGTCAATTCATTTTAGCATGGTGCTTGGCGACAAGCCATTGTGACGATTAGATTGAGGACTTTAAATTTAAATTTTCCACGCGCGGCGGAGCCGGAGAGGCAGAGGGGGAAGCTCCAACTGATTTTTTAGGGAGGCATTACCCCCCCACCCAAAATATTTTGCGAAGCATGGCATTTTTCTCAGAGTAAAAACTATGCTTCGCTTCTGTAATATGTAGGCAATTCAATATTAAGCTTAATTAGTAAAATTCCACTTGAATATTCCTGTAGAAATCTTTATTTTGTCATTGTGAGTGCTTTGAGTATTGCTGTAATTGCAAAATATCAGCAAAAATTTGGGGAATCTCTCATCAGCGCGCACCGCCACAAGCGTGCCTTCTGCGGGCAGAAGGCTGCCAGTGTGCAATCATATCACCGCATCCAAACTTCTGGACCTTCCTGGAGCACACATTGAGTTCTCTTCAGATGTTTCAAGCCGACTGTCTTCGCGTAAAAAACGGTCCACGCATCAGGCAGACATCCCAAGTCATGATCGCTGCTGCATTCCAAGCGTATATTTTTCGGGGAATCTACATTGCCTCCCATTTGTCGCATCATCCATGAGCTGGAATTTTTTACGCTCACATTGCTGCACATAGCCGAAGGAATATTACGGCATCGGCAGCACCAGCCAGAGCAGCACCAGCCAGAGCAGCACCAGCCAGAGCAGCACCAGCCAGAGCAACACTAGCCAGAACAACACGCTTGCCATTTTTCACCGCGCGCTTCTGCCGGTCGGAACGTGCGCGCTCGCGACTTTGTGTAACAAAAAATACACAGGCGCGCTTGCGCCGGTGTGCGCTTCCTCCCAAAATTTACAAAATGTGAATGATCCATAATGTCATGATTGATAAATATCATTATGCTACTAATTGACAAAGTTTTGTAAAAAAACGGTGACTTGCCGTTTCCTTTCTGTGAAACTGTGCCCCTCCAATATTTGTTCGATCCCTTCCGCCGTCACCAGTGTGTTAGTAATTCAACAACAGAACACTTAAAGTTAAAAGTTTTTATTTTGCTTCTTGTGGTCAAAGAACTCATGGTTTATGTCATGAAAATTTTAACTTTTTACAAGCTCTACTTATGAATTATAAAAAACAGCGAAACGGTTTTGCGGGACCCTGAAATACGGAGTAATGGAGAAAAGTAGAAATGAAAGCAAAAATAAAAATTAATTTAATTTAATGAAGCAAAATTCTGAAACAATAATTCAGCTGTCAGTGAATAAAATATACAAAAGTTTTCTTACCACGTATAAAAATATTTTGTTTTTACTCACATATTTCGACACAATTTCAGATTAATATTTTTACAGGAAAACACAACTCATTTTTCGTACTGGTTTTTTGGATTGCATCATACTGAGCTTAAGGCTAGAATCAAGTGTTTGCGGTTCGTTGAAAATATATATAGTAATAAATTTAGCTTTTTTGTCATTTTTTATATTTTATTTTATTTCTGGACCGTATTTTTCTTTAGAATGCACTAGTAATATCTGGTCATACCCTGCTTATATACCAAAGACCCCATAGTCCAGATCATGTAGTATATACCCAAAAATTCAGGCGTGTATTTGCTTTGCACACCAAAGTTGGTATGCTTTGGCATATGCACTAAAAGTTGGTGTGCATGTTTGGCGTGCATTGGCATAGAAAGCATACTTTTTTCATCATGATTGTCATTTTCGTAGATATTGTAAACAACTTAAACAAACAACATCCTTTGGTTAACAAAAAATAGTAGCTAAAAAGGTTTCGAGTGGATCACAGGACCTTTTTGGTCATTCAAAAATTTTTCTTTCTTAGCACATGTGGTGGACATTTTTTGCATGCATTATGGCCCAGAAAATTTTCTTTGGGCATGCAGCCAACACAATCTGGACTATGGCAAAGACCCCTTGTATATATATTGGAATTTCCTCCCAAATAGGCTAACTTCCTGACTATGAAAGTTTTGTAGACATTAGTGACTGGCAAATTTTTATACCTATGAAGTTATATTAAGTAACTAATAGGGCCTAAAGCATATAAAATATATCTAGAAGCCCATCATTATTGCATTGCTTTAAAATGGGTAAATAATTGTTTAGAATCTTCAATAGACAATATTTTGTATATTTTGAATAGCATTTATAACAAACAAAAATATACTATTATTATTAATATATTCTAGGGATATAAATCTACTTTAGTATACTAACTCAGTAAGTAATGACAAAATATTGTGCATTTAACTAAGTAGGATAAAGCAAAGGATTAAATAGCTATAGTAGCTATTGGGTCAACAGTGTTTGCCCACATATTTTTTGCTAGCCAGGTGTATGCCCACCAATGTTTGCCTAACACTTTTGCAAGTGCTAACCTAATTTAAAATGTATTTTAAATATTTATAGTATAAAAAGTATTTTTAAGCATGGTATATACATTAGCTTTTATCACTACAATACTTTACTTCTTTAAAAACATATGCAATTTTATGCAAGATAATTAGATGCCAAGCCAGGACTTGACTCTACATTTTTTTCTGTGGAATAGAGTCCCATCAATAAGCTCACTGCCATAGTATTGCAATTAGCATTTAGAAATCAAGTATTGAAATAGTACCAAATAGTGCAAATAGCTTTGAGGCATAATTTTGCACTCCTTTAAGTTTACTCTTCTTACATTTATTACCTATAACAATATGATCCCAAAATTGAGTATTTAACTACTTGTTTCAAACAAACAATATTTTCTAACTGAGTTTCCTATTCTTCTGTCTTCAGTGCCATCATCAAATCCACGGGCTGCTATGTCAACCAATATCCTACGCGATCCAAGCATGCAACGCCAACTATTAGCAATGAAACAGCAGCAAGAATTTCAGGCTAATGTAGGCAAATTCACCGAACTCTGCTGGGATCGTTGCAATGTGAAAGCAACAGCAAAAATGGAAGCCAAAACTAGCAAGTGTATTGTTAATTGTGTTGAACGATATTTGGACGCAAGCAGTCGATTGTCAGCCGATCTCCCTGACCAGCTGTCTAAGCTAGCTAATAGCCAGCAGCAACAGCAACGGAGCTCCACCAAAACTATCTGGGGCTAGCAACTATTTCTGGTTTTTTTAATCAACTTCTGTTCTCACGAATGGTCTAATTTTGCATTATTTTTAGATTATGTATGTCTGAAGGTAATTCTTAACTAAGCATTTTGGCTTGAAATTCGATGCTTTGAATGCTCGTTGTCACTCAAACCAGTTTTGTCATCCTTAAATAAATCAATTTACTAGCTAAGACATTCAATGGGCTAATTTTTCAAGCATGCCATGTTTGACAATTAAATTAATAGATAGTTTGTAAAAAAGTGTTTGTTGTTTTTTTTAATTGAAAGCAATTCGCTAATTGCTTCTGTATTTCTTAACAAGGGCCAATGTAACAGCCTTTTCTAGTAACTTTAAAGGTCACCGTCCTTGCCAACGATGGGCAATGCAGAGCTCTCTATTAAAAGAATTCCTGGCACTTGATTATAACTTTAATGGCATTGTCAGACGCGGTTCTTGACGTCTCGAAAGCTTCTTCGCTTCGATTCAACGGATATCTGCGTTTAAAATGTAGGTAGTTAAATGCGCAGAAAAATTGTTCCAATTGCTACTATAAGTAGCTTAAATTCTCACCTATGCGTTATAAGTCGACGGACGTCAACAGCGCCTCTGGCCACTAGCGACAGCGCATCCGGGTAGCAGTTGGCGTACCGAAACACTCCTCGAATGTCCACCTCGCGTGCTATGGCCGTCTGGGCCAACGGTAGCGGCATTTCGCGAACCCGACCCCGACCGACTGTGATGAGGCAACCGCCAGGTTTGCACGATAGCAAACCTAGTCGGATTGCGTCAACAGAACCGGTGCATTCAATGGCCGCGTCTGGTAGTTGATTGTCGAATAGGCGAGTCACAGTGTCTAACTGAGACTCGACCGCTGTGAATGAAACCAGTGTTCTGGTTTGTTTTGATGAACTTCTCGTAATACACAGTTGAATGTGCCAAACAAAATAATGTGCCAGCTAAAACTCTTGCTTATCTATTCAACTGAACTGTTTAAATGTACATGTCAATTTAACTTGCTCTTGTAAATAAGCAATAAGGTCTGAAGCATAGTAAAACTAAAGTCCATGATTTGTTTCAATAGCTGAAACTTGCTATGTAATTGTATGCCTTTGCTTGCCTTATCTGCTGGCCTAAATAGAATATGTAAGGTTCCCCTCGTATAAACTAGCAATAATGCACGTGTGCAAGTGTACAAGAGTGGTCGTATGCGCTGGTTATCAGCGTGAACATTTTCTTTGCAAAACTGATTTGCAAGATCGTTAACTAGCATTGCAAATTGACACACCCATGCAAAATTTGGTTCGTTTACTAAAAATTCAATGTTTCATGAATGCTGCTTGATTATAAATTTTATATTGAAAGTTAACTCGCCAAATCAATCACCGCTAAGTCCTCAAGCTTACTTTTATTTCAAAGGGTATCGGTCGTTTTAAAACCTGTAGAATACAGATAAGCCCGAAAAACCAGTATATTGCACTCACTCTGCGATTCTGTCACTAAGAGCGTCGCATCGGCGCCCATCTCCTTGGCGACGCTCAGCCGATGCTCGTTGATGTCGGTCAGCACGACCGTGTCGGCGCCCATCGCCCTGGCCGTCAGCAGGTTGACGAGGCCGATCGGACCGGCTCCGCAGATCAGCACCCGACGGCCGAGCGTCACTCCGGCTCGGCGACACGCGTGCACGCCGACGCTGAGCGGCTCGAGCAGCGCGCCCTCCTCCAGCGAGACGTGGTCGGGCAGGCGAAAGCAAAAGTCGGCGTCGTGCACGTGCCAGCCGCTGAGGCTGCCGTCCACCGGCGGCGTAGCCAGAAACTTCACGTCCGGGCACAGGTTGTACCTGCCGGTCTTGCACAGCTGGCAGAAGCGGCACGGCACGCCGGGCTCGATGGCCACGCGGTCGCCTGGTCGGAGATTGTCGACCTCGGCGCCGACCTCGGCGACGACGCCGGCCGACTCGTGTCCGAGCACCATGGGCTGGCGGACGACGAAATTGCCGATGGCGCCGTGAGTCCAGTAGTGCACGTCGGAGCCGCAGATGCCGACCGAGTCCATGCGGAGGAGCACCTGGCGGGGACCCGGTCGCGGAATCGGCCGCTCCTCCTTCGATGATTTTGTCAGCATGTTGCAGAAATGCACTCTCGAGAGTCACGTGGTCTCTTAGATTCTACCATTCGAAATCTTTACGCTCGTATCTTAACAAGTCAATAAAATCTTGGTATCAATAGTAAAAACTTACCAGCACAATTTCTTGAGCTCGTCGAAGCACAACAGCAATATTCTTTTCGGCCATCTTGAAGTGCCGGCTGCAAGAAACTAGAAAGTTTTTGTTAATTTATTACCCCTCGTACATCGATTAACGTCTTGTCCACTTAACGATTTAGAATTTATTTGATTTATTTATTAACTTCGTTTTCGTCTTCGTAGCTCGTATCGGGGTACTTTATGTATCTGCTCTTATTATGACTTTAACTCAGTTTTCTGACATTGTTGGTTACATATAATAACAACTATAGTAGTAACATGAGCTAAGCATCTATTCCGATGTAAATCATATACTCGTAAAATCATTAATTAAAAATTACACGAAGGTCAAGATTTGTTTCAATTTGAATTACCGAAAAAATTATTATTGCAATGTTTTTATTTTGCTGATTAACTACAAAGTGTATGTGTTTTAACATTAAGCAAGTTTAGCCGTCAAAAAGTCTAATGTTCGGAGTGATATTGAAGCTTTAGTATTGCGAGGAAAACTTTGTGATAAGGGAGTCAAAATAAGTCCTTAGCTAAATTACCTCGTATGCAATATATATGGTTTCTGAATTCTACTGAAATTAACCTAAATGGCTATTGTACAGCTAATGGAGTTAAAAAAATTTTTTGTCCGTCAAGCAATTATCTTGCTGATGTAATGCTTGCAGCAAGCCGAATTTCACCGTTCTTGCTCTGATCCCGATAAGCGATCGCTCGCACGTACGTGTTTCACTTCTCCTGACACTTGATCATCACCTTGATGGCATTGCCGGCGCCAGTTTTCGCCGTTTCAAACGCCTCTACACTTTTCGATAGGGGAAATCTGAATGAGAAACCATGGTTAGTTTTGAATTAGTTGGACGATAAAAATTCAATTGCTACACAGTTAAAAAAGCAAAATCTGCCGGAGGGCTGCCGGCACTTTAACGCTTGAAGAGACATCGTCCCACAACCAGCGACTGGGCATGACTGTCCATTGCGCTGACTCCTGAAGCGCGTTCAGTCACATTAAATACGGTATGCAGGCATAGACACACACACAGGCCGGCACCCAGTCACGCACTCATAGGGTGTACAAGCGGCTGTTCCAGGAATGTACACTCTTCATGCCTTGGGGGGTTGCCCTCGGGCCTCATGGGCGTAAATTGCACAACTGGCCCATAGCCCAACCAATTCGTGCACAAGGCCCCAAATTAATGTGACCCTGCACACGAAACCGAGCTAGGGAAAATGGCCAACCTACAACGCGGGGTCGAACCTGGACCAATGGCACACAAGGCTGACGCGCTAGAGTGCAAGTTTAGGCAATAGAAAAATTCTTGAAATAGATTTTTTGTAATCAGCAGCTTACCTATGCGTGATAAGTGGCTTAACATTGATTCGACCTTGAGCAACCAGCGACAGAGCATCCGCATAGCAATTAGCGTAGCGAAACACGCCCCGGATGTCGACCTCGCGAACGCTGGCCTGCACAATTGGCAGCAAAATCTCCGGCTTGCCCAGACCAACCAGAACCACGCAGCCGCCTGAACGGCAGGCCAGCACTGCAAGGCGAACTGATGACTCGACACCTGTGCATTCGATAACAACATCCGGCTGGCGACTGTTGAACAGTGACGTCACTTGGCTAACGAGCGATTCGGCGTCTGCTTGATCGAGGGATTTTTTTTAGTTGGATTATTTTGGTTTAAAAAATACTCCTGGGACATGAAAGATAGTAAAACTTTTTAGAATGTTATTCATCAAAATAATGGACAACACGAACCTCCAGTTGCGACGAGCGTCCCATCGGCGCCCATCTCCTTGGCGACGCTCAGCCGGTGCTCGTTGATGTCGGTCAGCACGACAGTGTCGGCGCCCATCGCCCTGGCCGTCAGCAGGTTGACGAGACCAATCGGACCGGCTCCGCAGATCAGCACCCGACTGCCGAGCGTCACTCCAGCTCGGCGACACGCGTGCACCCCGACGCTGAGCGGCTCGAGCAGCGCGCCCTCCTCCAGCGAGACGTGGTCAGGCAGGCGAAAGCAAAAGTCGGCGTCGTGCACGTGCCAGCCGCTGAGGCTGCCATCCACAGGCGGCGTAGCCAGGAACTTCACGTCGGGGCAAAGGTTGTACTTGCCGGTCTTGCACAGCTGGCAGAAGCGGCACGGCACGCCGGGCTCGATGGCCACGCGGTCGCCCGGTCGGAGATTGTCGACCTCGGCGCCGACCTCGGCTACGACGCCAGCTGACTCGTGACCGAGCACCATGGGCTGGCGGACGACGAAGTTGCCGATGGCGCCGTGAGTCCAGTAGTGCACGTCGGAGCCGCAGATGCCGACCGAGTCCATGCGGAGGAGCACCTGGCGGGGACCCGGTCGCGGAATCGGCCGCTCCTCCTTCAAAGCAGGCAGCACAGGGTTGTACGGTTGAAACCGAATGCATGCATTTAGTGCATTCATGCTAGAATATGATGCATTACTTACCAGAGTTATGTTGTTCACACCTTGAAGCACTGCAGAAACATTTGTGTTGTCTGTCATTGTGTTAATCAAGCCGAAAGAAAAAATTTACAGTCAAATACGGAGTATTTTGCGCTTAAAATAGAAAGTCGATTAATGAATTTAGTTTGAAGGTATGAAAAAATCAACTGATTCTTATAATTAAAGTGCGATTTAGCTAATAACACTTTGAGTGCAAGCACAATACTTGATAAAGTCGAGTCTTTACGACTTCAGTTGAGTATCAAATTTTTTTTAAGTTTTTGTCTTTAATTGCCTCTAAATATTATTTAATATATAAATATTTAATAAAATAAAACAATATGCAGTATTCGATCCTTTCATAAAAAATTCCCTAGATCAAAGGCCTTTTTCACAGTTTTTTATGTAAATTAAATTTTAAATGAATGATGCTGAAGCTGGAAGGCACATTTATAGACTTGTAGATGGACTCGTGACAGCTAACACTAAGCAGCAAAAATTGTGCCATCTTGCGACAAAATTGCAATTGGTAACATGAAAATTGCGCAATTATTGTGTTTTTCTTGCATTTGAATTGCAATTGTATTGCAATTTTTTCTAAATGAATTACAATTGGCTTACAACTTTTGCAATGTAATTTTTCGGCAATTAAATTGTAACTGAATTGCAACGTGGATGCAATTTTATTAAGTTAAAATTACAATGCAATTGTAATTGTTGAGCGCCCCATGAAAGCTTTGCTTGCTACTTACAGTAGAGAAGCTCAAACGATACAGTAGTATTGCATGAATGTTAATTAAGTTGTATGCTTTAAATGGGTCCAAAGCCGTTCAATCCATTGCTTCAAATTTTAATGTACCATAGACAACCTGAACCTTGCTTAAGTGTATTTACCCTTTAAAAATTAATAAAACGCAAATTAATAATTCAAAAAAATGTAGCAGTATAGTCCAGTAACAAAAAGTAAATGTAGGGAAATAACTTTATTTTAAGCTTCCTGTATTTCATAAAGAAATATAAGGCTTTTATTCTAAAGGCAAATAACTAAAATAGTTGAAACTTTTATTAAATATAAATGCCTATGAAGTACTGCATTGTGTGTATATTCAAAAAGATGGACCAACTCATTCGAGAGTATCTTGTATTCATGCTGTATGTTTTATATTAATTTTACATTTTAAGAAAGCAGAGAAAGTAAAATTTGGCAGAAATTTTTTATTTAGAGCAGTAAAATTAATTAGCAAAGCATTTAAGCGGGTAAAACATTGTCTAGTAAAATAATAATTACTTAACGACAGAAAAATGCATAGTATGAAATCAGCATATTCAATAAGATGGAATGCTAGAAAAATAGTCAATCACAGTTGAGCCAGAATCAGAATCTTGGCCAGTTACAGTGTTTACATTGTCACTAAAGCAAGATGCAGAATTACTGGCTTCATTCACACTGGCATGCAAGCTTTCAACAAGAGGTTCTGGCTCCAATGTGAGACAGTTTCCATCAAGTGGTTCTAGCTCCATTGTTGGACAGCTTCCTGTTCCAGCTTCAACTACTTTGGAAGCTTCAGATGACTCACTTGAATTAAAGTCATCAACAACATGGAATGTGGAAAGTGCCTCCAAGTAGTCCGTGCCATCTGTCTCATTGTTCATAGTTTGAACTTGGATAAGGCTGAAAAATCAATAAAAATATTTTAAGATACTCAAAATAATCAAACTTACATTAAATATCATAGAAACTACATATATTTACTTGCATGCATATTTATAATAATAAATAATATTGTTTAACATTTATAATAGGATACATAACATTCATAAAATAACCATATTTTGTTAATGTTAATATTAATATTATTGTTCAATAACATTATTTTTGGCTATAGACTTTAACTTTGGCTTTTTGGTATTAGATTAAAAAAATTAACAATTTTTAATAAATAAAAATTGCTTCACTGAAGTTGTTGCTTTTTTGGAAATAATTATCTATTAACTCTATAGACAGTGGTCTATTACTATCTGTCAACAACTAATAAATACTAAAATTGCCTTTGTTCTCTTTGTTTCTATATATTTCTATAATTTATTTAAGAAAATAGGTATACATTGAACTTTTATTACTTCAATATAGAGCTATAATAATATACCATTTTCAAATACCCACATAGTACCTAGTTATTAAATAATATAATTATATTTGGCAACCTGGAAGTTTTAGCCACTTGCAAGGTATTTTATACAAATAGCGTACACCTTTCACTAAAAAATCCTGATTTGTACTTAATTTTGGCATCAGATGCAAATATTGCATTTGCTTTTTTCCAAGGTATGATACAAATGCAATTGTGCAAGTGCAATTTAGTATTTGGCATCTTAAAATTTTAAACCAACAAGTTTTTTTTAAAGTTAGGCTACAAAATGAGTTTTGTAAATTTCTATTCTCTGAAATAGGCCTATCAACTTAAAATTAAAATAAACAAGATAGACCTAAATAATCAATTACTTTATGACTTATAACTCCTTTTGTATATGGATGCAATGACACTGTGCACCTAGACTATATGCTTAGGTCTAGGATGCAAGCTTGCATTTGCATTTTGGACAAAAAACCCTAATCACTTGGTATTATTTAAACCATTTGGTAAATATTTGATATCTAAATTGACATTAACCAATATCAAAATTTTGGGCTTAGTCTTATACACCACTTAAAAAACTATGGACATAATAATATACCAAGACCTAGAGTATCTTATAATACACTATATCACTTAGGGTAACTTATGTAGCATTAGCTAGGCCTATCATATGCCTTGTAGGCTTAACTTATTGTATAAGTTAAGAAAAAGTGTAAAAATAATATGCCAATCAATTGTAAAAAAATTCATTGTCAAAAAATTGGTATACTTATGCTATTTTGCCCAAAATTTATGCCTGGTACAAATTGGTACCATCTTAGGACCAGTAAAAAGGATTTAATTATGTTTATGTAGGCCTAACTAAGTTACTACAATGCTGAACTTCAGCATCAATATTAGCCCATTAATCCTATTTAAACGTAGCTATTTTATGTGGCCTAGGCCTAGGCCTAGAATTTGTACGATCGTATTTTGTATATAATACAACTACAAGTAGTTGACAATTTGCAAAAGCAAGACAGTTTAATTCTGATATTTACAACTTTTAAAATCTAGTATATAAAATGGTCAGTAAATATTTCTAGTAATTAAAACAAAGAAAAAAATATTTTGCAGGTGACTCTTTCTTTCTAATTTAAATTATAAAAAATTGAAATTAGTTAGACAAAGTGATACTTTTATCTATTTTATGAATTATAAAATAAAAAATGGAATAACTATTTTTATGCATAGCGAAGACTTATGTACCTTTAGTCATGCCTAGTGTGTAACTTTGATGGCCAGGTACTACGGCACAGACAAATTATATTATGTAGAGAGTCTTTCTAAAACATTGCTGCATATAGTATTACAACACTCATTACAAGACAAAAATTGCAATCCACTTATTAAAGGCAAGCAAAAGTGTAATTAAATTGGGCAAGAAAATTGCAATACAAACACGCAGCGCATTCAAATTGCAATTTTTATTAACTTTTGTGCAAAAATTGCAATTTTTCACAATTTTTCTGCAATTCTATCGCTTAGTGAACTAACTAAAATTGTACAAAAAAATAAAATATTTTCAATATCAATAATAGCCAAATCAGCAAGGACAACTTAAGAATAAGGAAGGGACACTTGTATGTCCTGGAAATTTTTTAAGCCGTTTTTTACGAAAAATACATTAGCGAGAAAGGAAAAATTCATGTTTTTTGACAATAAAATTTTCTTGCGCTTTTTTGCAGTCATGGATAGAATAAATATTAAAGTGATTAGCCGTTAAAAAACTGGCCTTCAAAAATTTCCAGGAAATGCAAGTGTCCTGTCTTCATACTTTAGCGTAACTTTGTCTTTTACTGGTCCTTGTAAAATAGTCATGAAAAGTAGGGAATTCGTTTGTGAACTAATTGTGAGCTGTGAACGTGGTACTGTAAAAGTAAAATAAAATTTACATACTCTGTAACTTATTTAGAAATGTTTCGTTTATGTCATATAGTAAGTACAGTACAGTATAAGATTATCATTGTAATACCAAAAGGTTCACGACTTCACCGAGGTCCAATATCTGTGTGACGATTAACGTGTAGCGGTAGCACTTTCAAAATAGGTTTAAATGATGATAACACTGGCGATTAATTATGATGCGATTTAGTTCGGGAACTTGTATTTTACGAGTTATTATTTGAGTAGCAGATCATTATTATAATAATTTAAACTATGAATAATTTGCTGAAGACGCGCTAAGCACTGCACGCTGCGTTCGCTTACAAATATACGCCTGCTCAATGGCTTAAATTAATTAATATTAAATTCCCTTAATTTACTAGACTTAGAAACTCTTAAACCAAACAACTAATTCTCGGGGCTAACAGTAAATTCTTAACACGCTACGAACTGTGCTCTAAAGAAAACTCCAGACACGTTGTAAGAAAAATAAATAGCAAAATAAACGCTTTTGAACAGCCGCACTGAAAAGTTGGTAACGAGAAAAACAAAGCGAAATAAGTAAATGCTTAAAAATTATAAACTTACGAAAAATAAACACAATAATTAAATTACGCAGAAAATTAAATGCCAATTATTGCTAGTAAATACTTGGGATCAATATCAAAAACGTCTCATCTGTTATCGATCGAGGACTTTCCTAAACTTGAATTAGAACTCATTTTATCATTATAATCACACGTGCGTGATAATTGCGAATTCGGTTTATATTCGAGAACTTTGATCAAATTAATTTGCTAATTCTTGAGAATTTGATTGCAGAAATAACAGGAAACTTATTTTTTAGTATGACTGGGTTACTTCAGGGACACGTCTGATTAGAAGCCGTGAATCTTTAATCCTAATTTTTGTTATGCTTTCTGCTTTGGAAAATCCGAAATTTCGGAATCAGGAATCAAACTCTTGCGAATGTTAAGCCTTACTGTTTTTTAAGTCTTCGTGATTTCTTCGTTTCTAAAATAGCAGTTACGCAGTACCAGCTGTGACTTTTCCAGCTATATTTTTTCTAAAATGTACCAACGGCAATTTTAACTTTAGTGTAATTTCAGGTGGCCTTTGCAACGTACATGTATAAGTTATGATTCTTGCTCAACCATTTCCTCTGAGATTTCCTCGGTGCGTACTTTTTGAGCCAAAAAGTACTCTAAAGATCCGATTTACTTTTAGAGTCCTATTACATCATTTATGTGTAGCAGTTCTATAATAATCTGCTTCAATAAGTGGAAGAAATATAATAATATGCACCCAGGCAAATTATGGTGGTCTAAGACCTAAGCTGCTGAGTCACATCCTTAACTACCAAACTCCAGCTGTATGTCACTGTTGGTAAGAGAGAACGCAATGCCCAACAATCTTAAGCTTTTGGTTTGGCTCTGGCATCAAAATTGGGGTTGTTGGGTGGACGATAACTAGACAACTAGAGCTGAAAGCTGCTGAAGATTATACACGTACATGCACCATACCAGCTGTAAAAAAATTGTGTACAATGAGCCACAAAAAACGCAAAAACCTCAATTATGGCAGTGGTCAGCCAGTTTTGTCAATTTCAACCCACATGTTACGCATCCAACCAAATTTCCTAGCTCCAACTCCTTAGCAACCGGCTTTTGCTATAATTTACCCCTCAACTGCGATAGGGTGTGAAGCATGCAATCATCGACTATTAAAGCTCGATGCCCCTAGAAAGTCTGGTCAATAGCAGTTCAATAAATTATCTCGTGCTAATTTTCCAAGCGGATAATGGAAGCTGCTCTGCTGCTAATCATTTTGTGCCGCGTTGCTATTGGCAACACGATGGCGACAGATTTCGCGCTTCTGGGCTGCTACATGGACGGAGTGGACGGCATCAGGGATCTTAATGGTCTGGCTTCGCCCAAGATCGGGCCTTATGATGTGAACAGCTACATGGTAACTCTTCCCAGCACCTTGACACCGGAATTATGCAGTAGCATCTGCGAAATTGGCAAATTTAAGTACTTCGCCACTCAGTTCGGTCAAGAGTGCTTCTGCGGGAACTCGTACGGCAGCCAAGGCGTTGCGAATGCCAGCGACTGTTACCTTCGTTGCTCTGGAAACAATAACGCGATCTGCGGCGGCCATAGCCGGAATTCTGTCTACCAAAACATCTACCTTCGACCTGGTTAGTACATTAATTCTCGTTTCCGCGAAACAACCGTGACTTAGCTAGTACACATGCACTTCTACATCGCACTTTTCAGTCGGCAATCGCTTTGTTCAGCCAATCGAATCTACTTGACGTAGATTCGATTCTATCTATCTACGTCACCTCCTCCAGCGGGCCCTTCTATCGCACTGAGAAGCCCGTGCGAAGCCTGGTTGATTGCCTGTCCAGGTGTGACGTCACCTGCCAGGCTGTGTCCTGTTAAATAAGGACGTCTGCCATCTGCTGATTTTTACTTTTGTTCAAGCAGGAGCTCTAAGATCGTCATTAGAAAGATTTTCTTTTCCTTTATATTTTCTGAAGGATCGATTTTATAGATTTTGTATTTCAATTACTTAAAAGTTACGTTAACATGATTTCTTTTCAAGAAATAATTCCTGAAAAATAATGAGATAAAAACGACAAAGATAAAGGCGGAACCTGATTAACTTTTTATTTATCTAAAACAAAGCGATTTAATGATTATGATTTAAAAATAATTAAAACATAAATTAGGCATGAATTACACACTAGCATATACTTTTAAGCCCAATACATGTAAGTATTCATATTGTTAGCTCTACAAGCAAGATTTTTTAAATAAACTACAGTCTAATTTTATTAGAAATCATGGATAAGCTGAGAAATACACTTGGCATATATACACGAAGCTATAACTACAAGCAAAAGCAGTCCAAAAGTGGAGCAGTCGTGAAGGAAATGAGAGAAAAGATAAACTAGTTAATGAAGACTGCGTCTTACATCTAGGTATGAATGAGCCAGAATGAATTTATATTCACTCTAAAACCAAAACGGTCAATTTTTACAAAAATTAATTTAATTTATTGATGCAGATTAGAAATAACCAATTATGGCCTCCAAAAGATTTTCCAGTAGGTTAAACAGAAACTTGCTCAAACAACATACACAAGAATTTACCAGTTAAAATAGCTTTTGACTTCTAAAAGAGATAAAACAGTATTCTCTACTTAACTCCTTGCTATTATGTCATGCCCCATTTCTTCCCCTCCTTGCTATAAAAGCATATCAATTTTAATAAAATATAAAATAGTAATATAATATGCACATTTTGCTACATAAAATAAAAAAGTAAAATTTAAAGCCATATACTTTATGCATAAAATAAAGCATTAAAAATATTAACATTAGGCTAAATAATTAACAATTTAAGTGTTCAATTTCAAGTTTAATTCATATATAGATGGCAACATTATTGAGCTCCAATGTTTATATTCTGCCAATAAATTCTCAGTTATCAAAATAGCTCAACAGTTGCTTAACATGTCTAGATGACTCAAATGGTACGCAGTATATCAAAGAATTTAACTGCCTTTTAGTTAGAATTTACATATCAGCCATCTTGCTAAGCGTGGTGCTGTCTGATGACTGCGAAATTTTATGCTACATAAACATATTTAACAGCTTTAAGAAGCTATTATGAAGGCACAAAAATTTTGGTGACACTTACAGACATCTCAGTTATAGATAGATTAAAAAAAATGTACAATAAGTTGAAAGTTGTATTTTAGATTAAAATCCAGAGCCAGACACACCTTTTACATGCACTAAAAAAACTAACGATAGATTTATAAAGCAATTTAGTAACACTTCGTTAAATTATCACTTAATATTTTTTCGTTGAAAATTAAAACCTACAAATTGTCTAAATAAAAAGCACTAAAACTCTATTCTCAAGTATATTCAAACAATAACGGGTTAAAATTCAACAATAAAAATTGTCTACGGTAAATTTGTTATTGTCAAAATTCAAAATTTTGCGCGCGAAAATTTTACCAAAAATGTCGCATTTTTTTCCTCTTTTCCCTCGATTTTAACAGCTTTCCCGAATTTTCCCAGAATAACCACTATGCTCATTCGATTCACAACATTCATGGCTACACTTCAACGTTGATCGCGTAGCATATCATAGCATTTCGTAAATGTTTGACCCATTTAACTGTCTAAAAAAGATCCGAAAATAGCAAAAATCACGTTTTTTAACCTTTTCGGCTCACAGGCTGTAACCATCGTTATCTAACGAAAAGTGGTACACTGCAAACTTTAGATAACACTTTGCTGCGTTGTTCTAGACCATTTTCAATAGTTTTTGGTCACACTGGCCAGACTGTATTCCTACTTTTGAGCAATTTTTTCCAGATAAAAGTACATTTGGGGTCATGGACGCCCATCAGTGCAGAGCTTTGCTGCAAATGAGGAGTTGGTAAAAAGGCCAGCAAAAATGTAGTTCATTGACACCTCACTCAAGTCCAGGCGTTGTTCTGTTCGAGGGCGGTGAAACAAAATGTATCCATTTTTTCGCCCAAGTTTAACCCCCCTAAAATGGGAAAATACCATCGTATAAAAATTATGAGCTTTCACTCACTATCGATGACTATAGCCGTCTGCGCGTATCTGTTGGTCATTTGAGCCTGTTAAGCGCATAAAACCTCATAGTGATGCGAGATAAATTTTCGCACCTGACTACGCCGGGACGGGCCATTTTCGGCCAAAATCACGTTTTTTAACTTTCGGACCGTCTGGTGACGAACCACTTCGTTAGGCAGTCTTGTAATGCAGTACAAACTTGTAGCAAACACTTAGTTCTAGAAAATGAAGCGCATTTTGTGCCATTTCTGGCTTACATTCTGGGCTAAAATAATCATCGAATTGCAACTAATGTATCTACCCGACTAAAGTACACGTGTACTTTAGTACTAAAAGTACTTCTAAAAACTGAAGCCCTGTCCCATTTGAAAGGCCATGCAAAATCTAGTTCCACGATACCAAGCAAATCCCTGTATGTTATACCGTTCAGCAGTTACAGCCAATTAAGTATGTCAAATACACGACCCCCTGAGGTGTCTAAAAATCACAAAAGTACACCCTGTACAGCCATTGAGGGTTAGCACGAAATTTCGAGATAGCAGTTTTGTTCGCCTAGGTGTTGTCGACGTGTTGGATGCATTTGCTAAGGCGTAACACAAAAAATGTAAATGTTTGAGGCCTTCTCCGGCGAGGAAAATGACGAAAAATCCAAAATCACGTTTTTTGACTTTCGGGCCCTGTGGCTCAGGGGCGATAGGCTGTAGCGACTCAAAATGCATTACAAACTTGTAGAGGACACTTAGATTAGTAGATCAGAGTAAAAAAGTCACCCGCTGTACACGTCTTGCATCAAATAAAATCGTTTAAATAGGTACAGTACACCTTTGCACACTTTAAGTACACATGTACTATAGTACTAAAAGTACTTCTAAGAACCCAAGTCCTGTCCCATTTGAAAGGCCATGCAAAATGTAGTTCGATGATACCAAGCAAATCTCTGTATGTTATACCGTTCAGCAGTTACAGCCCAATAAGTATGTCAAATACACGACCCCCTGAGGTGTCTAAAAATCACAAAAGTGCACCCTGTACAGCCATTGAGGGTTAGCACGAAATTTCGAGATAGCAGTTTTGTGCGCCTAGGTGTTGTCGACGTGTTGAATGCATTTGCTAAGGCGTAACAAAAAAAATGTAAATGTTTGAGGCCTTCTCCGGCGAGGAAAATGACGAAAAATGGCCAAAATCACGTTTTTTGACTTTCGGGCCCTGTGGCTCAGAGGCGATAGGCTGTGGCGACTCAAAATGCATTACAAACTTGTAGAGGACACTTAGATGAGTAGATCAGAGTAAAAAAGTCACCCCGCTGTACACGTCTTGCATCGAATAAAATCGTTTAAAAAGGTACAGTACACCTTTGCAGTGTTAAAGTACACATGTACTTTAGTACTAAAAGTACTTCTAAGAACCCAAGTCCTGTCCCATTTGAAAGCCATGCAAAATGTAGTTCCATGATACCAAGCAAATCTCTGTATGTTATACCGTTCAGCAGTTACAGCCCAATAAGTATGTCTAATGCACGACCCCCTGGGGTGTCCAAAAGTCACAAAAGTACACCCTGTACAGCCATTGAGGGTTAGCACGAAATTTCGAGATAGCAGTTTTGTTCGCCTAGGTGTTGTCGACGTGTTGTATGCATTTGCTAAGGCGTAACACAAAAAATGTAAATGTTTGAGGCCTTCTCCGGCGAGGAAAATGACGAAAAGTGGCCAAAATCACGATTTTTTACTTTTGGGCCCTGTGGCTCAGAGCCAATAGACTGTGGCGACTCGAAATACACTACAAACTTGTATAGGACACTTAGATGAGTAGATCGGAGTAAAAAATTCCTACATCTGAGCAAGTCTTCTGTCGAATAAAATCGTTCAAAGAGGTACCGTACAAAACTGCAGTGTTAAAGTACACATGTACTTTACTACTAAAAGTACTTTTAAAAACTGAAGTCCTGTCCCATTTGAAAGGCCATGCAAAATTTAGTTCGATGATACCAAGCAAATCTCTGTATGTTATACCGTTCAGCAGTTACAGCCAATTAAGTATGTCAAATACACGACCCCCTGAGGTGTCTAAAAATCACAAAAGTACACTCTGTACAGCCATTGAGGGTTAGCACGAAATTTCGAGATAGCAGTTTTGTTCGCCTAGGTGTTGTCGACGTGTTAGATGCATTTGCCAAGGCGTAACACAAAAAATGTAAATGTTTGAGGCCTTCTACGGCGCGGAAAATGACGAAAAATGGCCAAAATCACGTTTTTTGACTTTCGGGCCCCATGGCTTAGAGGCGATAGGCTGTGGCGACTCGAAATACATTACAAACTTGTAGAGGACACTTAGATGAGTAAATCAAAGTAAAAGAGTCACCCCGCTGTACACGTCTTGCATCGAATAAAATCGTTTAAAAAGGTACAGTACACCTTTGCAGTGTTAAAGTACACATGTACTTTAGTACTAAAAGTACTTCTAAGAACCCAAGTCCTGTCCCATTTGAAAGCCATGCAAAATGTAGTTCCATGATACCAAGCAAATCTCTGTATGTTATACCGTTCAGCAGTTACAGCCCAATAAGTATGTCTAATGCACGACCCCCTGGGGTGTCCAAAAGTCACAAAAGTACACCCTGTACAGCCATTGAGGGTTAGCACGAAATTTCGAGATAGCAGTTTTGTTCGCCTAGGTGTTGTCGACGTGTTGTATGCATTTGCTAAGGCGTAACACAAAAAATGTAAATGTTTGAGGCCTTCTCCGGCGAGGAAAATGACGAAAAGTGGCCAAAATCACGATTTTTTACTTTTGGGCCCTGTGGCTCAGAGCCAATAGACTGTGGCGACTCGAAATACACTACAAACTTGTATAGGACACTTAGATGAGTAGATCGGAGTAAAAAATTCCTACATCTGAGCAAGTCTTCTGTCGAATAAAATCGTTCAAAGAGGTACCGTACAAAACTGCAGTGTTAAAGTACACATGTACTTTACTACTAAAAGTACTTTTAAAAACTGAAGTCCTGTCCCATTTGAAAGGCCATGCAAAATTTAGTTCGATGATACCAAGCAAATCTCTGTATGTTATACCGTTCAGCAGTTACAGCCAATTAAGTATGTCAAATACACGACCCCCTGAGGTGTCTAAAAATCACAAAAGTACACTCTGTACAGCCATTGAGGGTTAGCACGAAATTTCGAGATAGCAGTTTTGTTCGCCTAGGTGTTGTCGACGTGTTAGATGCATTTGCCAAGGCGTAACACAAAAAATGTAAATGTTTGAGGCCTTCTACGGCGCGGAAAATGACGAAAAATGGCCAAAATCACGTTTTTTGACTTTCGGGCCCCATGGCTTAGAGGCGATAGGCTGTGGCGACTCGAAATACATTACAAACTTGTAGAGGACACTTAGATGAGTAAATCAAAGTAAAAAAGTCTCACCTCTGTGAAGGTCTTCTATCGAATAAAATCGTTCAAAGAGGTAACTTAGAAAACTGCAAAGTTAAAGTACACGTGTACTTTTGTATTAAAAGTACACGCAGGTCTTGAATTCTCCACTCGTTGAATAGCCCTAGGAGCCCTTGTCGTAAGGCGGCAACTCAAACGCCGCGCTAACGTGCGGCCTTTTCGTTGCGTGCAGCCAAAGTTTGAAAAAATGCACATTTTTTGGTATTCTGAAATACGTTTTTTCGCACTTTTGGTACAAAGACTACAAAATCAAGGAAAAAGACCAACCATAATCTTGTAGAGTATTGGTGCCCCAATCGACTGGGGTAGGTCATTAGGCGACTCAGTGTAACGAATCCTTATTTTCTGGGATCAAAGTTTTCAAGGGGTCGCAAAAAACGCAGTTTTTGGTTGCTATGGCAACCGCCAAATGTCTGGATGGCACCAAAGTTTACTGGGATTGATAGAGCTAGGTGTTTTACACATTTTGTCGAAAACCGCAACCTTCTAGGTAGCATAGACTTTTTTCCACAAAACTTCAAAGTTTAAAAACGTGATTTTACACGTGTGCAATCGCCGTCAATCTTATATCGGTATGAACTCGCCTAGCGCAAAATCCAAGGGAAAAAAACTCGCTTCGCTCGTTTTCATTCATACCTAACTAGGAGATGACAGTTCAATGGGGAAGACGCCATGCTACA
Organism: Macrostomum cliftonense; assembly: GCA_950096795.1. NCBI lineage: Eukaryota > Metazoa > Platyhelminthes > Macrostomidae > Macrostomum > Macrostomum cliftonense. Next base: position 617,006 of record CATNEM010000341.1, on the reverse strand, counting down.
GAATTCATCCGGGAAGGTTCCACCAGCACAAAATCAAACGTCAGTGTCTAATCCAACGACGGAGGTAGGCTCAGGCAGGGAATCCTATTGGCTCGCTGCGCTCCCCTATTTGGTGAAACAAATAGGATTCCCTGGCTCAGGGGGTCCGCTAAAATCGAGCCGAAGTGACGCCTGAGAGAGGGAAGGATTGCTAAACATCAATGACCACACAGGTTAGACGAATTAAAAGGATTACAGAAGGAATAAACAATTTAGTCTTATGGTAGCATGTTAAGTAAATAGGGTGACTTTCATTGTCAAGTTATTCACTGACCAGGTGTTTCTGCGATCTTTGGTTTCACTTCAAATCTCAAGCCTTGCGAGGAGCTTATTTTGTGATATTTGAACTGGTCATTCAAGAACTGGACGAACGCTGGGTTGGTTTCGAAGAATTCTGCCGTCTTCTTGACGTTTTCTTCACCGAATATTGAGAGAACAAAGTAGCCTATTTTTGGCTTGTAGCTGATAAAAAACTATTGATTGGTTACATCTGACATACCTGGAATGTTAGAAACATCTAGTGATGGATCGAAAAAAAAATTTGTATCGAAATTGAAATTGAAATATTCGCAATTTTATTACGAAATTGAAATTGAAATTGAAATTGAAATCGAAATTTTTGTTTAAACATAGTTACGAGCATTTATTTTTCTACTTTTTTTCGCTTCAAAAGCATTCTTCTGCATGCTGTTTCTTGTTGCTTTCTGATGGGTATAAACACTGACAATTGAAAGTGACGTATGAAGGTGAGTATATTTGTAAACAGTGTAAAAGTACCCCATTATGTATCGATTTACTTAATTTTGTCATAATTTTAATGCAATAAATTTTTTATCTTTAAACATAAGCAGTACATGCTGTACATACGAGCTGTACACTCAGGCGGGGCCTTCTCAACCAATAGCAGAACAAATCAAATCCAGGCGCAGCCAATGGGAAATTCGTCTTTAATTAGGGGCTGACTAATTACGCCGCAATTCATGAAAGTATTGAGCAGTTGCCCCCTTCCTCTCGTACATTCTTGCCCAATGCAATTGCCGTCTTTTTATATTTCAAATTGCAATGTTGTAAGACTTCTCAACTTAAAAACCACCAAGGCAGGAATTCCCAGTCACATTAAATTTGATTAATACCAGCCTATTGACTATTCACACATTTTAGCACACAGAGGGGTGTCGTGTGGATCAGTTCAGTTTGTTCATAAGGACTTAGTACATTATGTCTTTAGAATGCAAATGTGCGATTTGGCCTAGCTCAAATAAATTCACTAAGCTGGACTCAAAGTCAAAGACCTCTCTCTCCAGACAGGCTCCACACTGGGCCACCTTATTTCTAAAATTCCTGACTTAGCAACTGTGCCACTGTGGGCTTTACCTGTTTGTTTTTTAGTTTTACTGAAAATAAAATTTCAAAACAGGTTTCGATGAAGCATATTAAAATTCGAAATTGAAATTGAAATAATTTCGGAAAGAAATTTGTTTCGAAATTCGAAATATCGAAATTGAAATTGAATTTCGATCCATCACTAGAAACATCCACTAATCGTTCCTTGGGACGTCTCTCAATTTCGACAGCATCTTCCTTGAGGTCGCATCCCGTGGCGACCAAACGAACTTTGGAGATTTTTCCCGTCACCGGTTTCCAGCTCAAGGCAGTGGAACTCGGCTGGGCACCAGTGTCCGTTCGATACTCACTTTCGGGCAGGTGAATCGGTGGAGGAGAGCCAGTGGTATAGGGCTTGATGTCTACATCAATGCATTTTGCCAAATCGTTTGCAGTGATTCGGTTTTCTGGCTCCCAGCGAAGCAGCCGGTCTACTAAGTTCCATAGCTTCGGTGCTTTGCTTCTCTCCCTGTATTGCGGAAACTCACACTTTTCGGTGTTGATTATCACTTTTGGTGAACTAGGAGCTGTATGCCGGTCGATGTACATAGCACGTCGATCCACTTCAGTGTGAATAGGCAATGAGCTGAGTAATTCGTCTGATAACACTCTTGAAGGCTCCAGAGACCGTTCCGACATGGCTCCGGTGTAGTAGCAAACGAATGGCTCCTCTCGAAAAAGCAGCTCACACACGAGCAGGCCAAACGAGTACCAGTCTGAAGCGAAGCCATACTGCGTATTTTCATCAGAGTCTATATCTAGGTACAATTCTGGAGCGCGCCACCAAGTTGTTCCCATTCGGGCTGTCATTCGCGGATTGATTTCTTTACAGTCCTCAAACTCCCGACTCAGTCGGTTTGCTACCAATGGTTTGTTACCATTCGCTTTCATTTTAGCTTAGAAAGCAATGTGCTCTATTGCTAATTATTTTGTTTGTTGCATTCTCTTTCTCTGTTTTTCTCTGAGCTCTAAAGTGTGTACCATGAGCGTATTCTATAGCTGTGTCCCCTCGCTCTCCTCTCAGCGCGCACCGATTTACATTTCTCCGCCCCTTTTAATGAGTGCTTTTGAAGGCTGAGCTATATGAGCCTCGGTAAAAGCTGAGGTGAAAAATTCTGCAGTGGCTAGAAAGAGAATTTCTTTCAAACTTTGTGTTCAGTGAAGCTTTTTTAGCTTACAATTTTGTGTATGTGCATCTGGAGCGTTCGGCTTGCCTTGACCGAGGGAAAGAAAACGACCTATGACCATGGAATGACCACGGAATGACCATAAGCAGACTGACAGGTTTAGCGATGACCTAAAGGCCAAGACCCTAAGCCTGTCCTGGGGCTGCCACCACTCTGCATTACCTGGCACTCTTACTGATCTCCCAGGCCTAACAGAGCCGGAGATCGATCCGGATGTAAATGGGGAACTCTAGCAAACAGGAAACAAGACAGGCTGAATGTAGGGGCTCTTCACGGGTCCGCATAAATCGAAATCAAGGCACAGTTGATCCTAATTGTTATTTTTGTTGATTTCAAGACGGCTTTTGACTCGGTGCTGCTACTTCAACGCACCGGACGGTCTGACGGACTGATTCGAGGCATCGAGGAGTCGAGGCTTCGGAATACGCTAGTTTCGCTTCCTTTTTTTCTTAATTCGACTAGGTGTTGCGGACTGCTCTGCTTACCGACGACAACCATTTTCTGTTGAGTTGACGCGTGATTTGACGTCAACCGGAGAGGCGTCTCAGCATGCTTGGCTACGCCAACAATTTCCCCGTCGAGGACGTCCATAACAGCAGGTGGCGGCCTCTGAGGGACCGATATTTGACGTAACAGAGGTTATTGTTGCAGGCGAGGTAGGCTTCGTCTTGCTCGTTGTCGTTATCAAAGACTATAGATTATCTAGAGCGCCACACATACAATACACTCATACACAGATCTTCTAGACAGAACGGGGAGACTGCAGCAGCGCGGCTGCATCTAAGCATCTAAAGAGGAGAGGCCATAGAAAATCTCCCAGTCTCAACCTGGACACTCCAGCTAGTTAGACGACATTATCAGTTGGATTTTTCACTGTCAGACAAGTGGTGAATCGGTGAAGGAGAGCCAGAGGCCCGTTGCTAGTGGTCTACTAAGTGCGTACCATAGCGTTGGCACAATGCTTCGTTTTGATTGCTGTATTTTATGCCGTTTTTATCATTTTCATTAGAGATAACAGAGAAGTAGTTTTGACAACCCAAGTGCTAGCGGAGATTCTTTAAGTGTGAAGACAGTTGACTCGGAAGTGAACGTTGGTGGAAAGAAAAGTTTAATCGCTCACTATTGTTTCTGAAGTTATTAGCATTCACTGCAGGAATTCTTAAAGGTAACAGACGCTGAATGAAGTTATAGTAAGTGTTTAGCTTGCAAAATATTTTATTAAAATCACTTACATTTTTACAAGTCAGTCAAACAAACCTTTCTATTTTTTAGTCCGAATGTAATCGAATAGTAAAATAGAGCAAATTTATCTACAAATAATTAATAACTCGATCTGCTAATTAATAATAAGTGATCAAGACAGTGCTAAAGCAGTCAGCTATGATCTTAATAATCTTCGTCATCATTTCTCTTCTTTTTCTTGGAACCGAAAACCATCGTTTTCCAGGTTTCGGCAGATTTTCTTTCGCCTTTGGTGATGCCGCTGAAGTCCAGAGTGTTCAGGGTTGGAGCTAGGCCAAGGACGAAGTAGAAGTAGCCCTGGATTGATTTTAGAGTGAAAATTTCGAGTACATGACTAAAGAATTATTAAATTATTGCATTAAAAAAGCAAATAACATCCTTATCAAGTTAATAGAAATCTTTCTTTAATTACAGTAAAATACTTGATTACGAAATTCTGCTAGTTAATGCAGTCCCCCAAAACATTTGGCGGTCGGGTTGTCAGCTCTCAACTTTAGTTTAACTTTGTGTCTGTCTCGCTTAATAGGGCCAAGACGCTCTCCACTAACAACTAAAATATCTTTACCTGAGGCTCAACCTTGAGATCGGGACTTACATGCAAAGGCCACGGGACTTGGTTGTGCAGCAAACGGAAGCTACATGAGGCTAATGTCAATTAAACAAAAAAAGACTTGACACTTGAATATATAATATTTTATGTCAATAAAATTTTTGTAAAAATAGAATCCCTTAAATGGTATAGATCTATGTAGATCCAGCATAATTATGACAGTAAACAAGGAAGCACATTAGTTTGTTATCAAAATGGGGATAATTTAAAGCTTGTTGAAGGCTCGTGAGCAAAAAAATTCACTGATCATTGGGATAAATAAACCAACCTTCTGCTTCTCAATGGGGTTGGCATGCAGGACTGAGCTTCTTCAGGTGCTTGAGCTGGCCCAGCTTCTCCACCTGTTGCAGATCGTCAATTTTGTTCGAGTGCAGATTCAGAATTTGTAGGTTAGGAAAGCTAAGTAGAACCTGGAAGAGAAAAGTGATATTTAGCAAATCGCGCATTGGCCAATTTAGTTGATACGAGTATCAATTGATGCGTTTTATATCGGGTATCATCACTGGCTCGGGATCGCTTTAAATCCTACACGTCTCAATTATTTGGTAGTAACCCAATAAATACAGTAGGTCTTTCCTAATCAATGAATGGCCATCAATCCAATCAGCCAGTTATGAAAACAATAATTTGTTGGAGCACTCACATCGGGAATAGCAGTCAGAGAATTGTGCGACAAGTCAATCCAAGACAAGCTGAGCGGCGACGCAAACAGCTGGGTGACAAAGTCGGGCAGGCTGTCAACAGACTCAATGCCGTTGCTGTTTAGCAATAGGCCGTTGGACATGAACTTGCCGCTCTTGTCTTTTTTGTAGCCTTTCTTACTGTTTGGCAATGGGCGAGGCTCTTGATCGAGCATTTCTACGAGGAAGAGATCGGGATCATGGGCAAAAAAAAATTTTGAACATCAACTCATCAAAATATACGAGCGTATTTACCTTCTAACTTGCTGACTTCCATAAAGCCATAATTAACAGGCGGACTCGTCTCGCCTTTGCAGTCTATTCTTCCTTTGCTCCTGCAGTTGGTTATGTTACAAATTGGATGTTTTAAAAATAAAACACAGTTGATCGTATTTGACATTGAAAAATTAAATCCCTGTCTTGTCCTCAATAATTGCATGGTCTTGCTTTAAAATTAAACTTTTGCAGCTAATGATTGCATTTGCATATTCAATTGTTTTTAATGCGCTGCATTAAGTTTTTGTGAATCGGTTTAAAAGAATGTTTCCTACCAGTTTCATGGACCTAATTTGGACACAGTCAATTAATTAAAAATTGACTGATGGCTTAAATATTGATGTCCTGAAGTGCTGCCTATCCCTATTCTAAATGTTGCTTCGAAAGATTCCAACATGTTATATTAAAAGAAATCATTTTTACTTACTCAGTCATTCAGAAGCCCAAAGTCTGTGAATACAGTCTGTAATTTTTTACTGAAGCAGTAAAGTCGTAAATGTAAAAGTTAACTGAAAAAAAGTTATTTACCACGAATTGCATTATACAAGTGAATCGAATTGTTGTCATGGATTTTACGAATCATAACAAAAGTTTTTTAGTTAAAGAACCCTTAACAAACAAATAACTTTTTTTTCTGTATTTAAAAGACCAAAAACTATATGCTATACTTTTAGGCGCCTTATTGCTAATCACGTCGACTTATCCACGCTGTATCGGTGATTTGACTTGGGGGCAAAACTGTGAACGGTAATTAACTCGTATTAATGAATATTCGCTGTTTTCGTTACTAATTACGTATTCGTTTAACATCCAATTAAATTGTTTTTTATATAATAATTATGTTATGATAGTACAGCAAGGAACAAAAAACTGCACTATGTTTATTTAAAATACTATTCATTCTCTATATAATTTTTTAGATATCAGACTTTCATACATATAATACTTTGTACTCTAATTTAGATTTGTTTAGCTTCAAGATTTTTTGTTGGGTTGAGAATACTAAGTTATTATCAAATCAAAGAAATTTACACAGCACTTTCTTGTATCATGTCAAAAATTTATACTATATATCATACATGCCCAACACCCGTCTGACCTGTCCGAACCGGACGGGTAAAAGGGCCGCTGGCCAAGGTAAGTCACAAAATCATAGATAAAAATGGAAAAAATCGGCAATGTAAATCGCAAAATCAGTGAAAATTGAGGAGGTAAATCGCAAAAAGGAGGGGGTAAGTCGCAAAAAGGAGAAGAATTGAGAAGAGTAAGGCAAAAGTGGTGCGCGGGACTTTTTTTTTCCTTCGACTTTTGCCCAAAGTAAGTCGCAAAATTTTGCTGAAACTAAGTCGCACCAGATGGGTGAAATTTTTAGGTTGGGCATGTATGCTATATATTGATGAATTAATATTAAAATCCTAGAAATTTTCCTATTCCCCTTATTCCTTTTTATTTTTTGATAAAATCTATTGGCAGTCTTCTCATTTTGTTGTTTAATTTTTTTTGACAATTTTTTGTCATGTTCTTGGTAAACTGATTTAAATTCGTGCCACAAATGTGTAAGAAAAGCTTGATAGTGTCTATGGCCAAAACTAAGGACAAAAAATTAAATTCAATCTTGGTGCAACCACAGAAAAGCATATACCCTCACTGATAGACTTCATGTTCACTCATTCATTTCCTGATGATTTCCTAGCATTCAAAGCTTGGAAAGCCAGCGAAATCAAGTTTTTGCCCTCTAGTTGGCTGGTTAGACTTAGAGTGGAGCAAGGAATGCAGAGCACCTTTTATCCATTCATGGCGACAAAAGCTCTAAAAATATAGCAATTTATGGGTGGATTAAGCATTTCAATGCTGGGCAGTACACTGTGGATGATGCACCATGCTCAGGCTGTCCATTCACCTCAGGGAATAAGGCCTTGTCTTAAAATGTCCAGGCCCTACTGGACTCAGACACACGACTTACTGTACAAGAGATTGCCAATCAACTGGAAATGGCCAAGTCAACTGTCCATTGAATTATCACGAGTGATTTGAATCTTGTGTGACAGCATCAAAAGGCCCTCAAAGATGTGTAACCCTAGTACCAACCTTGGCAAACATTCATGTGTGTAGCAAAGAGATGGTTAAACATAAAAAATGTGATTCAAGAAGCTATACTTTCATGAGATACTTATCTTTAATTTAACACCAAGAACATGAAAATGTGCCCAGTTATTGAGGAGCAATGGTAGAAATTCCAGGAACTTTTGGGATACCCCTTGAAGATTGTTCATTGCTACCATCAATCATCATTGATTGCATTGTCTACTTGTTAGTGAATACTAAATGACAATTTAAGCCATTGGATACTTTTAATCAGTTTACTGTGTTAATTTAACTTCTGTTGGGTTTGTGATTGCTATAAAGACTTAGAGCCTCATATCAATTGTTACCACAGACAAAAAATTGGAGTGAAAGTAAGAAAATTAAGAAAATTAGCCTAGAGTTTCTATTACTATTTGTCTGGATAGATATAATTGGATAACTTATTTTGTTTCTTTTCTGTAGTAATAGTTTTCTCTATGAAATATGCAACTAATAGATAATTTATTGTGACTAGATGTCAACTAAGCTTATTATAAATGAAAAGAAAAGAAGTCAATTTATACTTATATTTTTTAATTTGGTAAAGTTTTAGCCTTATTTTTATAAAAAAATTTAATAAGTCAAAGCTTAAAACTTTTGGCAATTTTCAAAAGTAAAGTCTTATATTGGCCCTTATAAAGAATTGATTAATGTCTAACATGAAAACTTTTATAAAAATCTAGATCCTAAAATGGCACCATGTTAAATAATGTAACTTTATTCCCAAACCAATTAATTAAAACTTTCAGAATCTTGAACTATGCAGGAGCCAGCTAGCAATATAGGCATACTGGCACTCGAAGTGTACTTTCCTAATCAGTATTGCGATCAAGCAGAGCTCGAACAGTTTGATGGAGTGTCAGCTGGAAAGTACACTATCGGACTTGGTCAATCACAAATTGGATTTTGCTATCCCGATGAAGATGTCAACTCCATGGCTCTGACTGTCACTCAAGCTTTGCTGCAGCGTCAGAATGTATCGCTGAATTTTGCTGAAACTAAGTCGCACCAGATGGGTGAAATTTTTAGGTTGGGCATGTATGCTATATATTGATGAATTAATATTAAAATCCTAGAAATTTTCCTATTCCCCTTATTCCTTTTTATTTTTTGATAAAATCTATTGGCAGTCTTCTCATTTTGTTGTTTAATTTGTTTTGACAATTTTTTGTCATGTTCTTGGTAAACTGATTTAAATTCGTGCCACAAATGTGTAAGAAAAGCTTGATAGTGTCTATGGCCAAAACTAAGGACAAAAAATTAAATTCAATCTTGGTGCAACCACAGAAAAGCATATACCCTCACTGATAGACTTCATGTTCACTCATTCATTTCCTGATGATTTCCTAGCATTCAAAGCTTGGAAAGCCAGCGAAATCAAGTTTTTGCCCTCTAGTTGGCTGGTTAGACTTAGAGTGGAGCAAGGAATGCAGAGCACCTTTTATCCATTCATGGCGACAAAAGCTCTAAAAATATAGCAATTTATGGGTGGATTAAGCATTTCAATGCTGGGCAGTACACTGTGGATGATGCACCATGCTCAGGCTGTCCATTCACCTCAGGGAATAAGGCCTTGTCTTAAAATGTCCAGGCCCTACTGGACTCAGACACACGACTTACTGTACAAGAGATTGCCAATCAACTGGAAATGGCCAAGTCAACTGTCCATTGAATTATCACGAGTGATTTGAATCTTGTGTGACAGCATCAAAAGGCCCTCAAAGATGTGTAACCCTAGTACCAACCTTGGCAAACATTCATGTGTGTAGCAAAGAGATGGTTAAACATAAAAAATGTGATTCAAGAAGCTATACTTTCATGAGATACTTATCTTTAATTTAACACCAAGAACATGAAAATGTGCCCAGTTATTGAGGAGCAATGGTAGAAATTCCAGGAACTTTTGGGATACCCCTTGAAGATTGTTCATTGCTACCATCAATCATCATTGATTGCATTGTCTACTTGTTAGTGAATACTAAATGACAATTTAAGCCATTGGATACTTTTAATCAGTTTACTGTGTTAATTTAACTTCTGTTGGGTTTGTGATTGCTATAAAGACTTAGAGCCTCATATCAATTGTTACCACAGACAAAAAATTGGAGTGAAAGTAAGAAAATTAAGAAAATTAGCCTAGAGTTTCTATTACTATTTGTCTGGATAGATATAATTGGATAACTTATTTTGTTTCTTTTCTGTAGTAATAGTTTTCTCTATGAAATATGCAACTAATAGATAATTTATTGTGACTAGATGTCAACTAAGCTTATTATAAATGAAAAGAAAAGAAGTCAATTTATACTTATATTTTTTAATTTGGTAAAGTTTTAGCCTTATTTTTATAAAAAAATTTAATAAGTCAAAGCTTAAAACTTTTGGCAATTTTCAAAAGTAAAGTCTTATATTGGCCCTTATAAAGAATTGATTAATGTCTAACATGAAAACTTTTATAAAAATCTAGATCCTAAAATGGCACCATGTTAAATAATGTAACTTTATTCCCAAACCAATTAATTAAAACTTTCAGAATCTTGAACTATGCAGGAGCCAGCTAGCAATATAGGCATACTGGCACTCGAAGTGTACTTTCCTAATCAGTATTGCGATCAAGCAGAGCTCGAACAGTTTGATGGAGTGTCAGCTGGAAAGTACACTATCGGACTTGGTCAATCACAAATTGGATTTTGCTATCCCGATGAAGATGTCAACTCCATGGCTCTGACTGTCACTCAAGCTTTGCTGCAGCGTCAGAATGTATCGCCAGATAAAATTGGCTTTTTGGAGGTTGGCACAGAGACCCTTGTAGACAAATCTAAAAGTACAAAGACCTATTTGATGCAGCTGTTTAAAAATAATCCACAAATCGAAGGTGTCGACGTTAAAAATGCTTGCTTTGGTGGTACACAGGTATTACCTTTGTTTTCTATTTTTGTCTTACTTGACTAGGGCTATTTAATATTTGTAACATGTTCTAAAAAGCAAGGCATGTTTGTAGTATATCCTATATAATTAACGAATAATATGCTATTAATCATTAATCTTAATTCTGTAATGAATTAAGATCTTCATTACAGAAAAAATACGAGTATTTATATCCTATAATTTATGGGTCATAATCAGGTTTGGGATTTGTTAGCAATAGGAGATTTTTACATTAGAATGAAAGATTTTTATCCCAATAATTGGCCTGGATTTTGATGTCAGAATTATGGATTTGCATCCTAGGATTAAAGAAAATAAATCCCAGAATTCGGGATTTCCATCCTAGGATTGGAGAAATGAATCCCACAATTAGGGATTTTCATCTCAGAATTGGGATTTGCATCTCATAATGATACGTTTACATCTCATAATTATAGATTTGCATCTCATAATTATAGATTTTCATCTCAGAATTGGAGATATGCTTCCCAGAATTAGGGATTTGCATCCTAGAATTGAAATTTGCTTCCCAGAATTAGGGATTTGCATCCCAGAATTGGAGATTTCTATCCTAGAGTTAGGGATTTTCACCCTAGAATTAGGGATATGCATTCTATAATGAGAGTATTTGCATCCTAGTTTAGGGATTTTGATCCCAGTTTAGGGATTTTTATCCCAGTTAAGGGATTTTCATCCTAGAGTTAGAGATTGGGCATGTCAAGAACAAAATTCGGGATTTTTTATGGTTTTTACATTCAATTTGGCTTCTACAAGATGTTATATAGACTAGCTAAGTACCTAATTAGCTGACTGTAATGTAACTACTAATCCAACGCTCGCTTCAGGCCCTGTTCCATGCAGTGAACTGGCTGGAGTCCAGCTACTCAAACGGTCGCCTAGCCCTGGTCGTGTGCTCCGACATTGCTGTTTACGCTCGCGGTCCGGCGCGCTGTACAGGGGGCGCCGGCGCCGTTGCCATCCTGCTCGGGCCGAATGCGCCATTGGTGCTGGACTCGCGCGTCCGAGCGTTGCACATGTCGCACGAATTCGATTTTTATAAGCCGGATCCGTGCAGCGAGTACGCCACTGTTGATGGTCAGGCCAGTGTACGCTGCTACCTGGCCGCTCTGGACTGCTGCTATGCCCTGTTCAGAGAGCAGCTGGCTGCGGCTGGTTAGTTAAACAGTTTAGTCTAATTTTTACCTCTCAGATCTTCAGTTTATTATCGAATCGGGAAGGACCGTTTGACACTGAAATTACTCTTCGACACTATCGAAAATGGCAGTCAGTTTTGACGGTCATTTCTTGTTGCAAAAGCTGCAGTTTGACTGTCTTGGAAAAAGTAAAAAAATAGTGAAGAGACACTGGCAGACACTTTTTTGAAAATACGCTAATTAGGACTGCCAAAACAAAAAGTTTCGGCACTGCCCTGGCACTCATCTGACAGTTATATGACACTTCTCGACACTCATCTGACACTTCTGACACTTATATGACACTTGCCAACACTCCTCTGACACCCTGAAACTCATCTGACACTGCCCTCCTGACACCCCGACTGTCATCTGACACTGCCCTCCTGACACCCCGACTGTCATCTGACACTGCCCTCCTGACACCCCGAAACTCAAATGACACTGCCCTCCTGACACCCCGAAACTCAAATGACACTGCCCTCCTGACACCCCGACTGTCATCTGACACTGCCCTCCTGACACCCCGACTGTCATCTGACACTGCCCTCCTGACACCCCGAAACTCAAATGACACTGCCCTCCTGACACCCTGAAACTCATCTGACACTGCCCTCCTGACACCCCGACTGTCATCTGACACTGCCCTCCTGACACCCCGACTGTCATCTGACACTGCCCTCCTGACACCCCGACTGTCATCTGACACTGCCCTCCTGACACCCCGAAACTCAAATGACACTGCCCTCCTGACACCCCGACTGTCATTTGACACTGCCCTCCTGACACCCCGACTGTCATCTGACACTGCCCTCCTGACACCCCGAAACTCAAATGACACTGCCCGAATAGTGTATTCGTCCACACTCATAGAGCAAGGTGGGTGCATTAGTGTCATTTTGGGTGAAGATGTAATGAAGTGTCAATTTTAAATAGACATTACAAAATTTAATTGTCGCTTAGGGTCAAAAGTGAACCTACCATTTTTTGTTTGAGAGATTCTCAATAGGATAATCAAGACCGAATTTATCCTCAACCTTGACATCTAGAATAAAAATTATTAATCCAAAGAACTCTTAGTTTTCTTAACCCGTTATTTCACTAAAAAAATGATTAGACACAGTTCCCATCAACTTGCAGACGGTACGGACATTCTGTCCGCAAAGCAGCCTCGCTATTATTGTTTTCACACGCCATTCTGTCGACTAGTACAGAAATCATTTGCCCGGCTAGTTTATTTAGACTGGGCGCTGCGGCGGCGGCATAGCAAGGACTTGCCAAATGGCATTGACAAGCATTACCTGGGATACGAGTGAGTTTGAATTTTCCGTCAGCGCTACTGTTAGTAATATAAAAAGTAAAGATTTTTTAAAACACTTTTCAGGCACCTTTCTCTAGAAGAATCCCGGTCTAACAAAGAGTTCGAGTCAGTTTGTTTAAAAGCTTCGCAGGCTCAATTTGATGAGCAGGCTAATCCTTGTCTACTATTGGCCAGGCGTACGGGCAATATGTACACGCCGTCGGTGTACGCCAGCCTGATCTCGTGTCTGATTGGGTGAGCCGTTGCATTCGAATTATATTTATAACTGTCAGGATGGAATTTTCCTGATTATTAAAAAAACATCCCAAATTCAATGATTTGACCAATTCCAGAGCCACTCCCAGTCAACTCGCTGGACAAAGAATCGCACTTTTCTCCTACGGGTCCGGCCTCGCGGCCGCCATGTTCTCCCTGACCTGCACTAGCGATCAGCACCGACTGGCGCAACTGATTGGCTCGCTAAGTCACGTGACTAGTTGGCTGGATGCCAGGCGGAAAGTCAGTCCGGCAGAGTTTCATCGCGTACTGCAGGAACGAGAGGAGGCCTATGCCAAGAGTGAGCGCTTGGTGGTCTGAAGTGGTTTTAGGGGTCACTGAAGCATCAGGGGTTGTTGGTAGCGGGGGGTCACTGAAGCATCAGGGGTTGTTGGTAGCGGGGGGTCACTGAAGCATCAGGGGTTGTTGGTAGCGATGGGTCACTGATGCATCAGGGGGTGTTGGTAGCGAGGGGTCACTGAAGCATCAGGGGGCATTGGTAGCGAGGGGTCACTGAAGCATCAGGGGTTGTTGGTAGCGAAGGGTCACTGAAGCATCAGGGGGATATTGGTAGCGAGGGGTCACTGAAGCATCAGGGGGTATTGGAAGCGAGGGGTCACTGAAGCATCAGGGGGTATTGGTAGCGGGGGGTCACTGAAGGATCAGGGGGTATTGGTAGAGAGGGGTCACTGAAGCATCAGGGGGTATTGGTAGCGAGGGTTCACTGAAGCATCAGGGGGTATTGGTAGCGAGGGGTCACTGAAGCATCAGGGGGTATTGGTAGCGAGGGGTCACTGAAGCATCAGGGGGTATTGCTAGCGGGGGGGTCACTGAAGCATCAGGGGGTATTGCTAGCGGGGGGGTCACTGAAACATCAGGGGGTATTGACAGCGAGGGGTCACTGAAGCATCAGGGGGTATTGCTAGCGGGGGGGTCACTGAAACATCAGGGGGTATTGACAGCGAGGGGTCACTGAAGCATCAGGGGATTGTTGGTAGCGAGGGGGTCACTGAAGCATCAGGGGGTGTTGGTAGCGAGGGGTCACTGAAGCATCAAGGGATTGTTGGTAGCGAGGGGTCACTGAAGCATCAGGGGGTATAATAGCGAGTGATCAACTAAACGATCAAGGATCACGTAGAAGTTTTAAACTTGCACTTTACCACCAGAGTGCTTACCGCAGGTCACGTGCTGTTCACTGGATCAAAGTTCACTAAAAAATGAATGCCCATTTAGTCTCTCTCACTATCTCAGTTGTCAATTGTAAAAGGAAACTTCTCTCTCAATTTTTTTAGGACTTAAAGGTGCCTTATCTCTGGTTTAATTAAATACAACCACACTTGGCGCAATTGTGCTAATTATATGCCCGCTACAGTTAGATAAAGCTCGAATTCGGCTCAATGTGTGCCTACCGTGTCAGTTACAATATAGGGTGTCACAGGGGTACTAAGGTACTGCAAAACTACTTGCGTTTTTAGTATTTGCATTTTAGTGTGTTTTTTGCTTCGGCACCCCAGGTACAAGTGCTGATATAAAAAAAAGATCAGGCTTGTATACAGCCGATTAATTAAAACGCTAGCTAGAGTTGGTTTGGACAGGAAGCATTTTGTTTTAAAAGTTACATTTTACTGCCTCTTAAGGCATTTCTTTTAGTTGCATGTATTTTGTTACATGCACTTTTAGCGGAATAGAAGATTTTTTTACGAGATAGATTTTAACACATTGAATAACTAATTACCATTTGAATAGATGCAAACTACTTATAGTACTGTATTTGAGTATTGTGACAAGTTAGCAAGTAACTCTAATTATCATATAAGCAACAATTTTCTGTCATAAATGACCAGTTTTTTGCACGATCTATACGCTAAATAAATGTATAATAAAATGTAGTACAAAAAACTGGCTTAACCAGCTCTTCATTAGCATATATATTGTTAATTAACCTGTCAAAAACGTGTCTCAAAAAACAACCCCGCAGAACCGACTCCTTACTCAATTTCTTCGCCTCAATTTGGTCAACTACGACAGGGCACCCACTATCTGGCTGGCATTGATTCTCATTGGCGTCGAACCTATCAGCTCTTCTAGCCGCTCATTGGATTAATTCTAATTGGTTTTTGAGCTGTTGGCACGTTGGTACAGATAGAGTGAGAGAGCAGAAAGATTGTTAAAATATAAAACTTTTATTGGCCAACTGCGTGCTAGTACGAGTGCTTACGTTTCAATATTTGGCCACATTAGCTTGATTAATTTTCAATTGCTTGCTTGCTTGCTTGTTGGTAAGGCCAATATATTTAAGTATTTTCTATCTGTTTGTTTTGTTCTATTTAGTTAATTATTGTTTTATTATTGTTAGGCCATGAGGTACACACGGCCCACGCGCCCAATACATGTTCCATATAACATTTTAGTTTTATTTAGCATGCTATATTTAGATCATTATAATAATTTGGTGCAGTTTTTTCTCTTGTCTGTTAAAAAAATGAAATCTATATATTCAGAACCAGAAAGTTGATAATGTCCTATCATAATTCTATTTTGTCATGTCGCTATGTCCAACTGTATTGTTAAATGATTATGAATTTTAAATAAAAACACAAAGACTGACTTAGAATTTGTCTATGAAATGAAAGTGATAGCTTTGACAAAAAACTAGTTTTAAAGGAATTATTGATTGATGCGATTATTTAACGGTATTTTTAATTTTTAATTTTAATTTTTTTAAGTTTGGCCTCGAAACCAAGACCTTGTGCGTCATAAGTCAAGTGCCCTAATCATTAGGCAAAAACTCGGGACAATTCAAAGCAATCGTTGATCATTAGTAATTGTCTCTTTTGGCTACAATAAAAACAACTTATTAGTAAAAATTTTGAAATATTATATCATAGCTGAAAATGCATAAACTTGCAGACTATATAAAAAAAATAAATGAGCACCGAACGAGCCCAGATTGTCGACGCAGAGACTACGAAAAAGGCGACAGTGAGTTTTCAGTTTGATATAATAACCAATAATAATCAGCTGTAATCATAATTAACATATTTATAAACCAAGGTATATAAAATTTGCGTCTCATCTGGCGGCAACTCTTGGTTCATACTGCGTCGCTACAAAGAGTTCAGTAATTTGTACGACCGGCTTAAAAAGCAGTACCCGGATGCCGGACTCAAACTGCCCAGCAAGCCGAGGTTTTTTGGCGGCTCCGATGCGGATTATCTCCGGCAGCGACGGGAGGCTCTGCACAGCATGGTGCAGATTCTGATGACTCATCCTCAGATTAGTCAGCTGTGAGTTCATCCTTGACAAAGACTTCTATGTGAGGTCTTTATTAAAAATAAGAAAAATAGGAGATTTTGGTCATCAGATTCTCAATATGAGATTTTGATCATCAGATTCTCAATGCCAGATTTTGATCATCAGATTCTCAATGCCAGATTTTGATCATCAGATTCTCAATGCCAGATTTTGATCATCAGATTCTCAATGCCAGATTTTGATCATCAGATTCTCAATGCCAGATTTTGATCATCAGATTCTCAATGTGAGATTTTGATCATCAGATTCTCAATGCCAGATTTTGATCATCAGATTCTCAATGTGAGATTTTGATCATCAGATTCTCAATGCCAGATTTTGATCATCAGATTCTCAATGCCAGATTTTGATCATCAGATTCTCAATGTGAGATTTTGATCATCAGATTCTCAATGCCAGATTTTGATCATCAGATTCTCAATGTGAGATTTTGATCATCAGATTCTCAATGCCAGATTTTGATCATCAGATTCTCAATGCCAGATTTTGATCATCAGATTCTCAATGCCAGATTTTGATCATCAGATTCTCAATGCCAGATTTTGATCATCAGATTCTCAATGCCAGATTTTGATCATCAGATTCTCAATGCCAGATTTTGATCATCAGATTCTCAATGCCAGATTTTGATCATCAGATTCTCAATGCCAGATTTTGATCATCAGATTCTCAATGCCAGATTTTGATCATCAGATTCTCAATGCCAGATTTTGATCATCAGATTCTCAATGTGAGATTTTGATCATCAGATTCTCAATGTGAGATTTTGATCATCAGATTCTCAATGCCAGATTTTGATCATCAGATTCTCAATGCCAGATTTTGATCATCAGATTCTCAATGCCAGATTTTGATCATCAGATTCTCAATGTGAGATTTTGATCATCAGATTCTCAATGCCAGATTTTGATCATCAGATTCTCAATGTGAGATTTTGATCATCAGATTCTCAATGCCAGATTTTGATCATCAGATTCTCAATGTGAGATTTTGATCATCAGATTCTCAATGTGAGAATTTTATCATCAGATTCTCAATGCCAGATTTTGATCATCAGATTCTCAATGCCAGATTTTGATCATCAGATTCTCAATGTGAGATTTTGATCATCAGATTCTCAATGCCAGATTTTGATCATCAGATTCTCAATGCCAGATTTTGATCATCAGATTCTCAATGTGAGATTTTGATCATCAGATTCTCAATGCCAGATTTTGATCATCAGATTCTCAAAGTGAGATTTTTTCATGAGATTCTGAGATTTTGTGTTTCTGATTTTTGCTAATTAAATATTCTATATACGATTCTTATCACGCTCGAAGTCTTGATTCTGAAGTAAAAATTTTAATATTTTGTGTGCGGTTTTTTCTGACCAGACTTAAATATTTGCAATTAGGTTTTCTTGTGATGAATTTTTATAAATTATAGTTTAAAAGTGTTTGAATCCCGATTTTGAGTTATCCCTTTGCCTTATCCCTTTTTCCAACCTTCCGGACAGACCTGACGTCATCAACTTTCTCGGCCTGGACGTGAACCCCAGCCGGTTGAACTCTTTGCCGTCTCCCAGCTCGGCAACTGCCTTGTCAGCCGCTGAGGGCACTGATGGAGGCAACAAGGAAGAGGAAAATCTTGACCTGGGCGTCAAGGAGAATCGAAGGTGAGAGAATTATTATAGTTGGCTGCATGGATTTTGAGCTATGGTGGAAAGTTATTTTTAATTTCATCGCAGAATATTTTTCTCATCCAAGTCTTGCAGATATCCCCATTTTCCCTCTTATCCCTCTCCCCTCTCTCTTGTCTCTCTCTCCTCTCTCTTCTCTCTCCCCTCTCTCTTGTCTCTCTCTCCTCTCTCTTGTCTCTCTCTCCTCTCTCTTCTCTCTCCCCTCTCTCTTGTCTCTCTCTCCTCTCTCTTCTCTCTCCCCTCTCTTTTGTCTCTCTCTCCTCTATCTTCTCTCTCCCCTCTCTCTTGTCTCTCTCTCCTCTCTCTTCTCTCTCCCCTCTCTCTTGTCTCTCTCTCCTCTCTCTTCTCTCTCCCCTCTCTCTTCTCTCTCCCCTCTCTCTTGTCTCTCTCTCCTCTCTCTTCTCTCTCCCCTCTCTCTTGTCTCTCTTCCCTCTCTTGTCTCCCTCCCCTCTCTCTTGTCTCTCTTCCCTCTCTTGTCTCCCTCCTCTCTCTCTTGTCTCTCTCCCCTGTCTTGTCTCTCTCTCCCCTCTCTCTTGTTTCTCTCCTTTATTTTATCTTTTTATCCTTCCCTGCTGTCACACTTTCGCTTTCTTGTGTCTCCATTTTATCTTTAATCCAATTTAGGGGGCACCAGTCCCCGGCGCCTCAATGTTCCCTCACAAAACAAAAAAAACTTTCAGAGCCAAACCCAGCGATTTCACCTTTCTCAAAGTGATCGGCAAAGGCTCATTTGGCAAAGTATTTTTGGCCAAACGCAAGTCCGACGGCCGGATATTCGCCGTCAAAGTGTTGCAGAAAGAGCAAATTAAAAAGCGTAACGAAGTGAAGCACATTATGTCGGAGAGAAACGTCCTAGTTAGGAATGTGGAGCATCCGTTTCTGTGCGCCCTGCACATGTCGTTTCGCACGCCGGATAAGCTGTACTTTGTGCTGGACTATGTCAATGGGGGCGAGGTGAGAGAAGCGCAGATAAAAGTTATAACACTAGTAAAAAAACTTATAAATCGCTACAATTAGCAAAACCTGAAGCGTTCTAAATTCGGAAATCAACGAAACCTGAAGCGTTGGAATCTCTATAGTAATTCAAACCTAAAGCGTTGAAAATTCTAAAATTAGCGAAACCTTTAGCGACGGGAGTTCTAAAATTAGCGAAACCAAAATCGTTTCAATTTTTTTATTAACACAACCTGAAGCGTTAGAATTTCTAAATTTAACGGAACCTGAAGCGTTAGAATTTCTAAATTTAACGGAACCTGAAGCGTTAGAATTTCTAAATTTAACGGAACCTGAAGCGTTAGAATTTCTAAATTTAACGGAACATGAAGCGTTGGAATTTTTTTAATTAACAAAAACCAAAGCATTATAATTTTTAAAATTAATGGAAGCCAAAGTGTTATTATTTTTAAAATTAATAGAACCCAAAGCATTAGAATCTTTTAAATTACGTTACCCAAAGCGGTAAAACTTCTAAAATTAGCGAAATGAGAAGCGTTAGAGTTTCTAAAAGTAACGAAACCTGATGTGTTATTATTTCTTAACAGAGCGAAACTTAAAGCGTTAGAAGTTGTAAAATTAGCAGAACCTTAATCTGATCATTTTAGTACCTTAAATCACTATTTTATTTAGTATGTGATCATCGGCACCCCTTACCACTAAACTTCAGCTGTTTTTTCACCTGCAACGCGAGCGCTGCTTCGCCGAGTCCCGAGCCAGATTTTATGCTGCCGAAATTGCCTCGGCCATTGGCTACCTGCATTCGAAGAATATCATCTACCGGTGAGTGACTGACAGGCTGTGGGATTTAGCAATGGGATTTTGACAGATTTTGGGATTTTCCAATGAGTGACAGATTGTGGGATTTTCCAATGACGGACAGGCTGTGGGATTTACCACTGACTGAAAGGCTGTGGGATTTACCAATGACTGACAGGCTGTGGGATTTACCAATGACTGACAGGCTTTGGGATTTACCAATGACTGACAGGCTGTGGGATTTACCAATGACTGACAGGTACAGGTTATGGGATTGTCCATTGACTGACAGGTTGTGGGATTGTCCATTGACGGACAGGCTGTGGGATTTACCACTGACTGAAAGGCTGTGGGATTTACCACTGACTGACAGGCTGTGGGATTTACCAATGACTGACAGGCTGTGGGATTTACCAATGAGTGACAGATTTTGGGATTTTCCAATGAGTGACAGATTGTGGGATTTTCCAATGACGGACAGGCTGTGGGATTTACCACTGACTGAAAGGCTGTGGGATTTACCAATGACTGACAGGCTGTGGGATTTACCAATGACTGACAGGCTGTGGGATTTACCAATGACTGACAGGCTGTGGGATTTACCAATGACTGACAGGTTGTGGGATTGTCCATTGACTGACAGGTTGTGGGATTGTCCATTGACTGACAGGTTGTGGGATTTGAGTGAAAATAGAAGGACTTTTCCTGTCAGGTTAGGCTATTTTTTGTTATTTTTTATTATTAAAATTCAAACACCATATGCTGTGTTGCTACTGCTAGTAGCTTTACCCTTTTGCTTCAATATGTTGTTAAAAGCTAAAAAAACGAAAAATAGCTCATTTTTTGTTTTCATGCAATGACTGCACATGCTGTTAATACTACTACTTTTTACAGTCGCAGTAGTATGAAGTAGATTCTAGCAGGCATTTTATTCCTAATTTTAGCGATTTAAAGCCCGAAAATATTCTTCTGGACGCCGAGGTAAAATGTGCTTGGCTTGCTCATTGTGCATTATTTATTGCATTATCATAAAAAATTTTGACTATAAAAATGATTTCTAACTAATTATTTTGTATAAAATTTTAAGGTTTTAATAAAGTGGTGAAGGATCAAGAGATTGATTTTTTTAATTGATTTTTTTGATTTGATTTGAATAGAAATATGCTTCATTCCTCGTTGCTATCTTCTCTCACTTGCCCTCCCAAAATCATTCTAATGCAGCTCTTTCGTTTGATCCCTATTTACGTGTCATTATAGATACGCTTCAATTTGCCCCTAAAATACTAATCTTTTACTCTAATGGATCAAGAGATTAGGTAGAAAAGTACATTTGACTATTGAGCTGAAAAAAAACTTCACTAACCTATGGGAAGTTTCATAATGTCACCAAATCGCGTGTGTCTTTTTTGAGGTTGAACATTTCGCCACCAAGTAGCTTAGCTGAAACTCTGTTCCCGATCTCATTTGCATTTAGATGACATGCGCAGCTAAGTGTAATGCATGCAGCACGATAGCTGCCAGGCATGCGCAGAGGTCGAGTAGCATTTGGAGTGTATGAATTATTGTAATGCATAGTTCTAGGCGGAAAGAACGTACGCTCATAGCGGAGACGAAAGCAAGACAGGAAAAATATACAAGCATACGGACAAAAAACTGACAGACAGACAGGCAGACAGACAGACAGACAGACAGACAGACAGACAGACTGACAGACAGACAGACAGACAGACAGACAGACAGACAGACAGACTGACAGACAGACAGACTGACAGACAGAGACAGACAGACAGACAGACAGACAGACAGGTAGACAAAAAGGCTGAGAGACAGACAGACAGACAGACAAGATCAGCAGACAGCCAGTCGAGACAGAAAGACATTCGGGGAAAAGCAGAAAGAATAAGAAGCGAACAGACTAAAAATTTAAAAATTTCTTACCAATAAATGTAAAGATTGAGAAACAAAAAGACAAACAACCAAGCCTAAAACACAGCTATGCAGACATCAAACAAGACGGAAAGACAGACAGTCGGCTATACTGACGAGCAACCTGCGCAATAATTGAGAAATATTTATTGTGATCCGGATTAAAGCTAAGCGTAGCCAGCTTAAGACTATAAGCTTTTTAGCAGGGAATTGAGTGGCTTGATAAGGAGACTATTTTTCTTCATTCTAGAGATAAAAAATTTTTGTCTTTTTCAGGGTCACGTGCGCCTCACCGACTTCGGCCTCTGCAAAGAGGGTCTAAACACGAAAAGTACAACGTCAACTTTTTGCGGCACACCCGAGTACTTGGCGCCTGAGGTGCTGCGCAAAGAGCCGTACGATATGGCCGTGGATTGGTGGTGCCTCGGATCAGTGCTGTACGAGATGCTGTTTGGCTTGGTGAGTTGGCCTGATTTTTAACGACGTGAAAAGATTAACTGGGGTCAGTAGATGGAAAGAAAAACAACGTACATTTTTGCAGGTCGATAAATGTACATTTTTCTTCACCCCGCCATCTTTTCACCCATTTTCTGGCCATGTACACCTAATGCGCATTGAATTTCGTCCGCGGTGTACAGAGAAAAGCCATAGCCGGAAATTTACTTGGAACGGGTCGGGGAGGGGGAAGGAAAAAGTTCATTAAATGTACATTGTTTTTCATATCGCTAGCTTTTTTTTCAAGGTTTTTCTGGAAATGTACGCCTAAAGGGGAGAGACTTTCGTCCGCGGTGTACAGAGAAAAGCCATAGCCGGAAATTTACTTGGTCAGGGTCGGGAAGGGAGAGGGAAAAAGTTCATTAAATGTACATTGTTTTTCATATCGCTAGCTTTTTTTTCAAGGTTTTTCTGGAAATGTACGCCTAAAGGGGAGAGACTTTCGTCCGCGGTGTACAGAGAAAAGCCATAGCCGGAAATTTACTTGGTCAGGGTCGGGAAGGGAGAGGGAAAAAGTTCATTAAATGTACATTGTTTTTCATCCCGCTAGCTTTTTTTTCAAGGTTTTTCTTGCAATGTACGCTTAAAGTGGATAGACTTTCGTCTGTTATGTACATAGAAGAGCCATAGTGCCTTATAAACACTGAAGGGAATGTACTTGAAATTTCAATAATTTGACTAAGGTGTGCACGTCACATACAAAAATATATTTTCCACTTTCATTTGCAGCCTCCATTTTACAGTCGCGAGAAATCGGAAATGTATTCTAACATTTTGCACAAACCGTTGCACCTGAAGCCGAGCGCTTCATCAGTGTCGCAGGATGTGCTGAACAAGGTTAGAATAAATTTTTTTTGTTTTTAACTTGATCAACGAACTGTGTAAACGTTAAACGCTATATTTGTATTATTTCTATGATTATAGTTTTGTAATATTTAAGTTGATAAATCTGTTTAAGTCGTTTGTTAGCCATAAATGTACATACGAACTAAATGAAATTTGCGCTCAAGTCGGGGAAAGAGAAGTCGGTCAGACGTCATCTGGCAGCGGCTCGTCCCGCACTTCAACGTGCTGCTCAGTGCCAAATCTGAAGGCCGCGTGTCCAGTAGATACGAACACAACCTCCTTGGCCTGTTCGTTGAATGTTATCCCAGTCTTCTGCTTCATTGTACTCTTAATCACCTGGTAGATGTCGGCCTCGAGGTGCTTCACCAGCGAGTTGTTGTCCTCCGGATTGGTGATGCTCACTCGAACTCGGCCTCGCACTTTGCTTAGCAACTGAAAGTCGCACGAATAATTCACTTCTGTGATGTTGATCTGGGCCGAGCGTCGCTTCCTTGGCGGCACGCTGACCTCGCTGTTGACGCTCCAGCTGATCTCCTCCTCGAATGACTGGCCGCGCTCCTTGGTGACGGCCAGCTCGCAGTTGAATCCGCCGCCAAGTTCCAGGATGTCGCCGGGTAGTTTCAACGTTATACTGGCGTTGCCACCTTTTGTGAAGGTTGACGACACGCGGATGTCCGCGGTCTTCTTGGTTGTGCGAGTGGTCTGGAAGGAATAGTTCTGCGCGCTCTCCGTGGTGTTGGTGAAGAACGTCTTGAATAGCACCACCGCATTCGGGCGCACCTGAAACAGTTTTTACGTGCGTGGACCTGGCGACTCTCAAAAATAACTTAAGGTATTGCCAACGTACATTAGTTAACCCCTTGAACCGTTTTTATATGCATACATTGGCACATTCACAACAACCACTTGACTCACCATGATGTACATTAAACATACAGATCAACCCCTTGACCTACTATGATGTACATTAAACATACAGATCAACCCCTTGACCTACTATGATGTACATTAACACATTTAGAACAGCCTTGACCTACTATGATGTACATTAACACATGCAGAACAACCCCTTGACCTACTATGATGTACATTAACACATACAGATCAACCCCTTGACCTACTATGATGTATATTTAACACATTTAGAACACCCTTGACCCACTGTGATGTACATTAACACTTTTTTGGAACACCCTTGACCCACTATGATGTACATAAACACATTCATAACACGCTTGACCTAATATGATGTACATTAACACATTTAGAACACCCTTGACCCACTTTGATGTACATTAACACATTTAGAACACCCTCGACCTACTATAATGTACATTAACACATTTAGAACACCCTTGACCTACTATGATGTACATTAACACATTTAGAATACCCTTGACCTACTATGATGTACATTAACACATTTAGAACACCCTTGACCTACTATGATGTACATTAACACATTTAGAATACCCTTGACCCACTATGATGTACTTAAATACATTTAGAATACCCTTAACCTACTATGATGTACATAAGCACAATTAGAACAACCTTGAGCCACTGTGATGTACATTTGACATTTACATTTGGCATTAACATCAAATGTTCATGATTCCATGTTATCATCTGAGACTCACCTGCTTGTCGCTGTGAGAAAACTCGGGCTGATCGTGATCAATTGACACCCGTTTCCAATCGATTGCGTAAGCCAAATTTTCGCAATTCAATTTCTTTTGAGTGCCGATTTTGTTTTCTTCAAATCGAATTTTCGCCCATTTTTCAACGGTTTCCTCGAGGTCGCCAAGACTGCCTTCCATCGTTTCGGTTTCGATTTTTATTTTTATTTGTGACTAACCATGGAGTGCGTCTTAGTCGACTTCTGCTTGCAGCTAAATGAACGAAATTTATGAACTGAAACGATACGCGTTGGAAATACTGGGGTTGGCTGGGCAATGAGGGCGGATCGAGAGTGAGAATGACAGACAGACACAGAGAGAGAGAGCAAGCCAAGGATTGGTCGTTGAATGTCCCTAGCAAGTTGCTTCTCCTGTACGGTTTGGCTTTAGCTTGCACCGCGATTTCGGCAGTGAAAACATTCGTTTGTTGTTATCTGAATGGTCCTAGAAACTGGGGACCCGAGATACGGCTGGCTGAGATTGCGTGGTGCGCAAATTTATTATATGCGCCAAAAATTCGCACCATGCAGGGTAACACACACACAGGGTGTGGGTGGGTAAGATTAAACTGATACAAATTGGTCCATTTTAGGTTATGCGCTCACAGGTTATTCATTTGGCAAAGTCTAACATTATTTTTATTTCTATTTTCAAGGCTTAGTTAGTTAGTTAGTTAGTTAGTTAGTTAGTTAGTTAGTTAGTTAGTTGGTTAGTTAGTTAGTTAGTTAGTTAGTTAGTTAGTTAGTTAGTTAGTTAGTTAGTTAGTTAGTTAGTTAGTTAGTTAGTTGGTTAGTTAGTTAGTTAGTTAGTTAGTTAGTTAGTTAGTTAGTTAGTTAGTTAGTAGTTAGTTAGTTAGTTAGTTAGTTAGTTAGTTAGTTAGTTAGTTATTTAGTTAGTTAGTTAGTTAGTTAGTTAGTTAGTTAGTTAGTTAGTTAGTTAGTTAGTTAGTTAGTTAGTTAGTTAGTTAGTTAGTTAGTTAGTTAGTTAGTTGGTTAGTTAGTTAGTTAGTTAGTTAGTTAGTTAGTTAGTTAGTTAGTTAGTTAGTTAGTTAGTTAGTTAGTTGGTTAGTTAGTTAGTTAGTTAGTTAGTTAGTTAGTTAGTTAGTTAGTTAGTTAGTTAGTTAGTTAGTTAGTTAGTTAGTTAGTTGGTTAGTTAGTTAGTTAGTTAGTTAGTTAGTTAGTTAGTTAGTTAGTTAGTTAGTTAGTTAGTTAGTTAGTTAGTTAGTTAGTTGGTTAGTTAGTTAGTTAGTTAGTTAGTTAGTTAGTTAGTTAGTTGGTTAGTTAGTTAGTTAGTTAGTTAGTTAGTTAGTTAGTTAGTTAGTTAGTTAGTTAGTTAGTTGGTTAGTTAGTTAGTTAGTTAGTTAGTTAGTTAGTTAGTTAGTTAGTTAGTTAGTTGGTTAGTTAGTTAGTTAGTTAGTTAGTTGGTTAGTTAGTTAGTTAGTTAGTTAGTTAGTTAGTTAGTTAGTTATTAACAGGTATTTAGGTAATAACAGTAAAAAACAGTGGACTGTATTCTTCACATCAACTATCTATGAGCTTGCAAAAGAAAGCAGAATGCTTCAAAGTTCTTTAACAGTTAGACAGTTTTTAAAGTCTCCTCGGTACAATTTTCAACCACACGCGTTCTGCTAGAACCATTGCTTGCAAATCAGACCTTTCTTGTAGTGGCAGCATTAAGCCAGCTAGCTGAAGTTTCACCATGTTTATTTTCTTATTCCATATTTTTCTTGCTGTCAACCTTCTGTGCAGCAATTATTGCCTAGCTTAGCTTTCTGGCTTACTAAATTTGACTTCTTTTTTTTGTAAAAGAAAAAGCCCTTTGACTTGAGCCATCTGCTTGTGGATTTATTTTTTTTTCTGCAGTATCTGCAAGACGTGTCTGACCAAACAGTAGGCCAATGAAAACGCAAATCTTGTTTAACATTGACAAAATTTTAAACCCGAAAAACATCGGCGAAAGAAAACCAGCGGAAAGGCCAAACATAATTCATACAAAATAGTGCGAAAACGCAGCGTGCATTCAGTTTTTCTTCCAGCTAAGCAATGAAATCCTCGAATCCATCTATCCATCAATCTCT
>CATNEM010000341.1:565000-585000 GCA_950096795.1 Macrostomum cliftonense | reverse complement strand
CGGTGTCGAGGTCGCATTTCCTCTGTAGACTGTGCCATTTCCTCTGTAGGCTGTGCCATTTCCTCTGTAGGCTGTGCCATTTCCTCGGTATGATGTGCCATTTCCTCGGTGTGATGTGCCATTTCCTCAGCAGGCGTGTCATTTCCAGAGTAGGATGTGCACTTCCTCAGTAGGGTGTGCCATTTCCTGAGTAGGATGTGCCATTCCTCAGTAGGGTGTGCCATTTCCTGAGTAGGATGTGCCATTCCTCAGTAGGGTGTGCCATTTCCTGAGTAGGATGTGCCATTCCTCAGTAGGGTGTGTCATTTCCTGAGTAGGATGTGCCATTCTTCAGTGGGATGTGCCATTTCCTCGGTGTGATTCAATCCTCAATTCACCAACCCCCCAGAGTCCGTCGGCAGGTCAGTGAAAATCAGCGCCAGTGTTCAAGAAGCCGACAACGATTTCATGGGCTTCAGCTATGTGCCGCCGACCTATGCTGATGCAGCTGGTCCTGGACGCTGATTAGTGAGAGAAATTCAAGTGCAGATAAGAGACGAAATTGGGAGGGAAAGAATAACTGTTGAAGATTTTTCCTGGCACTTCTTTATCTTAGTTTCTGAGTTCTTCCAACGTGCTATCTAGTTTTTAATCGTCCATTGTTAGTTTTTATTCTTATGTACAATTAGGGTGCTTTTTTATCTACTGTTGGTGCATAACTGTTATTTTGTTTGTTAATGTATTAACCAAGGACAACTCAAGTAGAGTTTTCCTTGCTATTAACATGCAGTACCTTCGTTAGAATTTATTTATAACTTCGTAACACATCAATAATTGTTAGCTTATTCTTTATTATAGGATTTTTAACGGTTGAAACAAAGTGGTTTTTTAAATAAATTCAAAAGACTACTTTGTTCGGTTTGTTGGGTTGTTTAACTTTGATGGCAAATTGACACAGAGCTTTAAGGCGTCTGTTTTTTGTTATATTGTGTTTATTTTTCGAAGTTCAGTGGCGATTTCAGAATTTTTATTCTATTTTGAGCTAGAAAGGAATTAATTATTGAAATAGGTGACGAAGGAGGTAAGTCAGGTGACGAAAAAGTTGAGAATGAGGTTAAGAATGTTAAAAAAAAGTGTTAGGATCAGTGTTAAGGGGTTTTTTGCAGGTGATAAGAGCTGGTACTGGTTGGGTTTTATTGTAGGTGATAAGAGAGCTGGTACAGGTGATAAGGGGTTTATTGCAGGTTATAAGAGAGCTGTTACAGGTGATAAGGGGTTTTATTGTAGGTGATAAGAGAGCTGGTACAGGTGATAAGGGGTTTTATTGTAGGTGATAAGAGAGCTGGTACAGGTGATAAGGGGTTTTATTGTAGGTGATAAGAGAGCTGGTACAGGTGATAAGGGGTTTTATTGTAGGTGATAAGAGAGCTGGTACAGGTGATAAGGGGTTTTATTGCAGGTGATAAGAGAGCTGGTACAGGTGATAAGGGGTTTATTGCAGGTGATAAGAGAGCTGGTACAGGTGATAAGGGGTTTTATTGCAGGTGATAAGAGAGCTGGTACAGGTGATAAGGGGTTTATTGCAGGTGATAAGAGAGCTGGTACAGGTGATAAGGGGTTTATTGCAGGTTATAAGAGAGCTGGTACAGGTGATAAGGGGTTTTATTGTAGGTGATAAGAGAGCTGGTACAGGTGATAAGGGGTTTATTGCAGGTTATACGAGAGCTTGTACAGCGTGATAAGGGTTTATTGCAGGTGATAAAGAGCTGGTACAGGTGATAAGGGGTTTATTGCAGGTGATAAGAGAGCTGGTACAGGTGATAAGGGGTTTATTGCAGGTGATAAGAGAGCTGGTACAGGTGATAAGGGGTTTATTGCAGGTTATAAGAGAGCTGGTACAGGTGATAAGGGGTTTATTGCAGGTTATACGAGAGCTGGTACAGGTGATAAGGGGTTTATTGCAGGTGATAAGAGAGCTGGTACAGGTGATAAGGGGTTTATTGCAGGTTATAAGAGAGCTTGTACAGGTGATAAGGGATTTATTGCAGTGGATAAGGAGTTAGAATAGTTATCGCCCCTGTCTAGCTGGAGTTATAGTTATTGTGTTATCATATAAGGGGGGTTAGTACACGTTATTACAAGGGCTGAACTTGTTAGTAAAAGTCCTAAATAAAACTATTTTTTAGTACTGGTCATAAGAGAGGATGGATAGCGTGGTTAAAACAGATCAAAATAGTTAATGCATCAGAGGAAAATTATTTTAAGACCCGACATTTTAAGACTTCTTCAAACTACGAGGATATAAAGCAATCCCACAGCGCAAGCTTTAAAGTGAAGTTAAAATCCTAGCTTTTTTTCGAATCGAATGCGTGTAGTAAACCAGATACTGCACAGGTGAAAAGTTGTACGCTGACTATATAGTAAGAATGGAAAGGAAAGGAAAGGAAACCGAGACGAAAGATAAAAGGATGCAGCTATATCGACCGCCTAAACTGTACAGCAAGAAGTCGTTAACGGAAAAGGATTCCGTAAAAATTGTGCACAAAAATCCTCTCGCACCTTTCTGAATTTGTGCCAACAAGAGGCTCTTTGGGCTGCAAGAAAGCGACGGGGATTTTTCAAGCCTTTTCCTTTACTTATCCCCTTCAGTGCTGCTGTTCTGACTTAGTGTACGCAGCCTTGATGTAGCTGGGGGTGAAAAAGTAATAAATAGGGAACACCGCATATCGCGAATCGGGGTTAAGTTTTTGCGGCTTACCCTTCCCTAAGAAGAAGCAGGATCCCTGTATTTTCTTCAGGTAAAAGTAATCTTTCGGAAAGTAACAGTAGAATAATGGCATCGGCTCAGGTAAAGTTTTAACACACATTGTTGCTTTAATCAATCAAAAAATCACAAAAATATATTGATTATATTTATTTAAAAACGAAACAGGATGAAGGCATGGATTTTCACAAGGCGTTCCAATCCATTGACACGGATCACTCTGGTGAAATCACCATCGATGAGCTGCACAGGTGAGCAGTTATGGAATATAAGGTGTCAATTAGTATCTAGCAAGTACGAGTAGCAATCAGTGTCTAACAGGTAGCAATCAGTATCTAACAGCTAGCAATCAGTATCTAACAGGTAGCAATCTGTGTCTAACAGGTAGCAATCAGTATCTAACAGCTAGCAATCAGTATCTAACAGGTAGCAATCTGTGTCTAACAGGTAGCAATCAGTATCTAACAGGTAGCAATCAGTGACTAACAGGTAGCAATCAGTATCTAACAGGTAGCAATCTGTGTCTAACAGGAAGCAATCAGTGTCTAACAGGTAGCAATCAGTGACCAACAGGTAGCAATCTGTGTCTAACAGGTAGCAATCTGTGTCTAACAGGTAGCAATCAGTATCTAACAGGTGGCAATCAGTGACTAACAGGTAGCAATCAGTGTCTAACAGGTAACAATCAGTGACTAACAGGTAGCAATCAGTATCTAACAGGTAGCAATCAGTATCTAACAGGTAGCAATCAGTGACTAACAGGTAGCAATCAGTATCTAACAGGTAGCAATCAGTGACTAACAAGTAGCAATCAGTATCTAACAGGTAGCAATCAGTGACTAACAGGTAGCAATCTTTGTCTAACTGGTAGCAATCTGTGTCTAACAGGTAGCAATTAGCGCCTAGTCAGTAACAAAGAATTCAAAACTTCGTAGAAGTTCAGAGCGATTCAAATGCCCCACCACAAACCCAACCAGTTACTGCCGCAAGATGAACTACCAGGAGACATTCGTGCAGAAGTGGCTGACCCTGTTTGACGCCGACCAGAATGGTCGAATCACCTACGATGAGTACTGCAACGCGCTCGGCCTCCTGCCCAAAAAGGACGTCGTTGCCAAGCACAAATCGCAAAGCAAAGGAAAAAAGGTTATATTTTTTGTAGTTGCCTACTGTTAGTAGAGCGATGATAAATAATGTTAAATTTATACTAAAACAAAATAGCAATTATTACTTTAGTCGAACAAACCAGCGCGAACGGTGAAGGTGGCAAAGAGGCGGAAGCAGCAGCCGGAAGCGGCAAAGTTCGAGGCCGATGCTGCCCAATCGCCTGCGGAACAAGAGATCGGCGAAGAAGAGGTTGTTCAGGTAAGATATCGAGGTTACAGACATGGGGAGAGACAGAAAGGTTACAGACACGGGGAAAGACAGGTTACAGACACAGGGAGAGACATAATACAGGCACGGGGAGAGACAGGTTACAGACACGGGGAGAGACAGGTTACAGACACGGGGAGAGAGACAGGTTACAGACACGGGGAGAGACAGGTTACAGACACGAGGAGAGACAGGTTACAGACACGGGGAGAGACAGGTTACAGACACGGGGAGAGACAGACAGGTTACAGACACGGGGAGAGACAGGTTACAGACACGGGGAGAGACAGGTTACAGACACGGGGAGAGACAGACAGGTTACAGACACGGGGAGAGACAGACAGGTTACAGACACGGGGAGAGACAGGTTACAGACACGGGGAGAAACAGGTTACATACACGGTGGAGAGAGACAGGTTACAGACACGGGGGAGAGAGACAGGTTACAGACACGGGGAGAGACAGACAGGTTACAGACACGGGGAGAAACAGGTTACATACACGGTGGAGAGAGACAGGTTACAGACACGGGGAGAGACAGGTTACAGACACGGGGAGAGACAGACAGGTTACACTCACGGGGAGAAACAGGTTACAGACACGGGGAGAGACAGACAGGTTACAGACACGGGGAAAGACAGGCTACAGACACGGGGAGTCACAGGCTACAGACACGGGGAGTCACAGGTTACAGACACGAGGAGAGACAGGCTACAGACACGGGGAGAGACAGGTTACAGACACGAGGAGAGACAGGTTACAGACACGGGGAGAGACAGGTTACAGACACGGGGAGAGAGACAGGTTACAGACACGGGGAGAGACAGGTTACAGACACGAGGAGAGACAGGTTACAGACACGGGGAGAGAGACAGGTTACAGACACGGGGAGAGACAGGTTACAGACACGGGGAGAGACAGACAGGTTACAGACACGGGGAGAGACATGTTACAGACACGGGGAGAAACAGGTTACATACACGGTGGAGAGAGACAGGTTACAGACACGGGGAGAGACAGACAGGTTACAGACACGGGGAGAAACAGGTTACATACACGGTGGAGAGAGACAGGTTACAGACACGGGGAGAGACAGGTTACAGACACGGGGAGAGACAGACAGGTTACAGTCACGGGGAGAAACAGGTTACAGACACGGGGAGAGACAGACAGGTTACAGACACGTGGAAAGACAGGCTACAGACACGGGGAGTCACAGGCTACAGACACGGGGAGAGACAGGTTACAGACACGAGGAGAGACAGGCTACAGACACGGGGAGAGACAGGTTACAGACACGGGGAGTCACAGGTTACAGACACGGGGAGTCACAGGTTACAGACACGGGGAGTCACAGGTTACAGACACGGGGAGTCACAGGTTACAGACACGGGGAGTCACAGGTTACAGACACGGGGAGTCACAGGTTACAGACACGGGGAGTCACAGGTTACAGACACGGGGAGTCACAGGTTACAGACACGGGGAGTCACAGGTTACAGACACGGGGAGTCACAGGTTACAGACACGGGGAGTCACAGGTTACAGACACGGGGAGTCACAGGTTACAGACACGGGGAGTCACAGGTTACAGACACGGGGAGTCACAGGTTACAGACACGGGGAGTCACAGGTTACAGACACGGGGAGTCACAGGTTACAGACATGGGGAGTCACAGGCTACAGACACGGGGAGTCACAGGTTACAGACACGGGGAGTCACAGGTTACAGACACGGGGAGTCACAGGTTACAGACACGGGGAGTCACAGGTTACAGACACGGGGAGTCACAGGTTACAGACACGGGGAGTCACAGGTTACAGACACGGGGAGTCACAGGTTACAGACACGGGGAGTCACAGGTTACAGACACGGGGAGTCACAGGTTACAGACACGGGGAGTCACAGGTTACAGACACGGGGAGTCACAGGTTACATTCCATTCCACAATGCCTCAGGCCGCCAAGGTGACACCTGTGGCTTCGACCGAAGCCTCGGCCCCAGCTGATCAAGGACCACCACCGCCGCCGCCGCCGCCGGCACCGCAGCGAAGTCCTCGCAATCGCAACGAGGCGCTGAACTCCAGCGGGCTGATGCGCTACAGTCGGGCTCGGGTGTTTCAGCGCAAGGCGCTCTACAGGCTGGTTAAAAAGTCGGCCGTCAACAAGCTGCCGAGGAAGAGGCCAGCTGCGAAGGTCGGCGATGCAGGCGGTGGCCGAGCTGGGGCTGCGGTTGAGAAACCGGTTGGAGGCGATAAAAACGGCGGAACAAGAATGGTAGGTTCGAGCTATTCGTGGGCTTTTGCTGCTGAGGATTTTAGTTTAGGGAGGTAAAAATTGCTTTAATTTATGCAACTAGGTTACAGATTCGAAACAAAAATTTAGGCACTAGAAGTTTTGGCTACTAGAAATTAAAAAGGCAACTGAAATTTAGTCAAATTGAAATTTAGGCAACTAAAATTTAGGCAACTAAAAATTTTGGCAACTAGAAATTTAGGCAACTAAAAATTTTAGCAACTAGAAATTTAGGCAACTAAAATTTAAGGCAACTAAACATTTAGGCAACTAAAAATTTAGGCAACTAAAATTTAGGCAGCTAAAATTTAGGCAGCTAAAAATTTTGGCAACTAGAAATTAGGCAACTAAAGATTGAGGCAACTAGCAATTTAGGCAACTAGAAATTAAGGCAACTAAAATTTAGTCAAATGGAAATTAAGGCAACTAAAATTTAGGCAACTAGAAATTTAGGCAACTAAAATTTAGGCAAATAGCAATTTAGGCAACTAGAAATTAAGGCAACTAGAAACTTAGGCAACTAGCAATTTAGGCAACTAGAAATTTAGGCAACTAGCAATTTAGGCAACTAGAAATTTAGGCAACTAGCAATTTAGGCAACTAGAAATTAAGGCAACTAAAATTTAGACAACAAGAAATTTAGGCAACTAGAAATTTAAGCAACTTAAGGAGCCGAGGATTTCACCTGCCAGGTTGCCGCACGCCGCCAGCCGCGCAGCCTCCCAACCGAGCCCGTCTCGAAAATCCCCTCCCGCTCGAGTCGCCGTCGACCAACTCGCTGCTTCGCGCAGCATCGCCGACGCCTCCGAGAGTCCATCAAGCCGGGCTCGGTGCTGATCCTCCTGGCTGGCCGGCACCGCGGCAAGCGGGTGTTGTTCCTCAGCCAGCTGCCTAGCGGCCTGCTGCTCGTCACCGGGCCCTACAAGCTCAACGGCTGCCCGCTGCGGCGGGTCTCCCAGAGCTTCGTCATCGCTACGAGAACTCGGCTGGAGCTGGGCGAGATTCGCCTGCCGGAGCGGATTAACGACGCCTATTTTAGACGGTTGGTTGCTATGGGGGGGAGACGGCGCTTCGAATGTCGTCGTGTCGATGTCTAATCTCATCTTTTCAGTCTCTAATCTCATATTATCGGTCTCTATTCTCATTTTATCCGTCTCTAATCTCATGTTATCGGTCTCCAAATCTCATTTTTCGGTCTCTAATCTCATCTTGCCGGTGTCGATTCACATCTTCGGTCTCCAATCTCATCTTATCGGTCTCCAATTTCATCCTCCTTTTATCATCTCTCTAATCTCATCTCATCGGTCTCTAATTTCATCTTATCGGTCTCTAATCTCATCCAAATCAGTCTCTAATCTCATATTATCGATCTCTATTCTCATTTTATCCGTCTCTAATCGTATGTTATCGGTCTCCAAATCTAATTTTTCGGTCTCTAATCTCATATTTTCAGTCTGTAATCTCATCTTATCGGTCTCTAATTTCATCCTCCTATTATAATCTCTCTAATCTCATCTCATCGGTCTCGAATCTTATCTTATCAGTCACTAATCTCATTTTTCGGTCTCTAATCTCATCTTATGAGTGTCTAATCTCATCTTTTCGGTGTCCAATCATATCTCATCGGTGTCTAATGTCATATTATCGGTCTGTAATATCATTTTTTCGGTCCTAATAATATGATATTTGAAGCATTATGTTTTCACCAACCAATCAACCAACCAATCAGAAACAAGAAGAAAGCTGTTGCCGCCGCCGCAGCTGCCGCCGCCGCCTCGCAGGACCTGTTCGCTCGTCAGTCAGCGACCTACGAACTGTGCCAGGAGCGTCGAGATGATCAACGAACTGTGGACGCCCAGGTGATGGCGGCAATTTGTCGACTTGACCGAACGGAGAAGAAACTCATGCTCAACTATTTGAGCAGCTTGTTCTCGCTGAAGAACGGGCAACGACCGCATGAGATGGTGTTTTAAAGCGAGCATACATTTTCTGTGGCGTGTGAATTGACTGCGGGAAAGTGGATAAGCCCCTCCATTGGATTCGAAATATACGCTCGATTAGAGAGTCCCTTGGTGGCCTTGTCATCAGCTTTTTGGATTAACAACTCTCTGAAATCTGTAGTGGATGCACTCTGAATGTTTTTTATTTGACTCTCTACCCCTGTCTTATTTGACTCTCTACCCCTGTCTTATTTGACTCTCTACCCCTGTCTTATCAGACTCTCTACCCCTCTCTTATCGGACTCTCTACCCCTGTCTTATTTGACTCTCTACCCCTGTCTTATTTGACTCTCTACCCCTGTCTTATCTGACTCTCTACCCCTCTCTTATCTGACTATCTACCCCTCTCTTATCTGACTCTCTACCCCTGTCTTATCTGACTCTCTACCCCTCTCTTATCTGACTATCTACCCCTCTCTTATCTGACTCTCTACCCCTCTCTTATCTGACTCTCTACCCCTCTCTTATCTGACTCTCTACCCCTCTCTTATCTCACTCTCTACCCCTCTCCTATCTGACTCTCTACCCCTCTCTTATCTCACTCTCTACCCCTCTCCTATCTCACTCTCTACCCCTCTCCTATCTGACTCTCTACCCCTCTCTTATCTCACTCTCTACCCCTCTCCTATCTGACTCTCTACCCCTCACTACCCCCCTATTATCTGACTCTCTACCCCTCTCTTATCTGACTCTCTACCCCTCTCTTATCTGACTCTCTACCCCTCTCCTATCTGACTCTCTACCCCTCTCCTATCTGACTCTCTACCCCTCACTACCCCCCTATTATCTGACTCTCTACCCCTCTCTTATCTGACTCTCTACCCCTCTCTTATCTGACTCTCTACCCTTCTCTTATCTGACTCTCTACCCCTCTCTTATCTGACTCTCTACCCCTCTCTTATCTGACTCTCTACCCCTCTCTTATCTCACTCTCTACCCCTCTCCTATCTGACTCTCTACCCCTCTCCTATCTGACTCTCTACCCCTCTCTTATCTCACTCTCTACCCCTCTCCTATCTGATTATTCACCTTTCTCTTATCTAACTCTTTACCCCTTTCCTATCTGACTCTCTACCCCTCTCTTATCTGACTCTCTACCCCTCTCCTATCTGACTCTCTACCCCTCTCCTATCTGACTGTCTACCCCTCACTACCCCCCTATTATCTGACTCTCTACCCCTCTCTTATCTGACTCTCTACCCCTTTCCTATCTGACTCTCTACCCCTCTTTACCCCTCTCTTATCTGACTATCTACCCCTCTCTTATCTGACTATCTACCCCTCTCTTATCTGACTATCTACCCCTCTCTTATCTGACTCTCTACCCCTCTCTTATCTGACTATCTACCCCTCTCTTATCTAACTCTCTAGCCCTCTCTTATCTGATTCTCTACCCCTCTCTTATCTGACTCTCTAACCCACTCTATATAGACATGAACTAATAGCGACTTACTTGCGCATGTTTCCATGGAAACGGTCACAGCATTTTAAAGGTCGCGCCCATACATAATTATGTTCTATAGACATACTTAACCTAAATTAAGAAACTAATAAGCACAGAAAGGTCATTGGTTAAAAACACGCTTGACGCAGAGCGAAAATATTCTGCTCATCGCCAGCCTCCTTTTGTGCAAAGAAAGAATGTCTATTTTTAGCAATTACTGTGTGCGCACTTAATTTGAGGCCAAGATGACGTCTAAAAGTCTCAAGCCTCAGCATTTCAAGCAAAAACGGTATTTATTAAGGAGTATGAGACTCACTGACCCCGTCTCCCTTGTTAACCGCCCCTGCTTGGGTGAGACTCTCTCGTATTAAGTGTGCTAGTAATAGTTTGTATTGTTGCTAAGCAACCAAGCGCGCTCTAACGCACAGAGGGAGAGAGAGAGCCAGAGAGAATTGAGGCAAACGTCTCACAAGCAGCATCGCACAAAAGGCTATTATCAATAAAGACGCTCTGAGAATACTCAGCTGCGAGAAGTAGCTGCGAAAGTTAATTGCAAAGTTTTCTAAAAAAAGTCAGAAAATTTGACTTCGTAAATTGACCAACTATCGAATCTGGCGAGCATGCAGCAGCAAGAGCAACCAGAAAATTGGATGCCGAAACCGAGTGCTGGCGGCGGGTGTCCACCAGGGCTGGAGTACCTCACCCAGCTGGATCAGCTGCTGGTCAAACAGAAGAAGGAGCTCTTTGAGAGTGAGTGACCGGGTTTAGCAAGCTTCTAAACTGGCGTGTATTTTTAATCTAATTGGCCTCTTAGGCTTGTCTAATTGAGCTCTAAGGCTTATCTAATTGGGCTCTAAGGCTTATCTAATTGGGCTCTAAGGCTTATCTAATTGGGCTCTAAGGCTTATCTAATTGGCCTCTAAGGCTTATCTAGTTGGCCTCTAAGGCTTATCTAATTAGCCTCTAAGGTTTATCTAATCGTGCCCTAAGGCTTATCTAGTCGTGCTCTAAGGCTTATCTAGTTGGCCTCTAAGGCTTATCTAATTAGCCTCTAAGGTTTATCTAATCGTGCCCTAAGGCTTATCTAGTCGTGCTCTAAGGCTTATCTAATCGGGCTCTAAGGCTTATCTAATTGAGCTCTAAGGCTTATCTAATTGGCCTCTAAAGCTTATCTAATCGGGCTCTAAGGCTTATCTAATTAGCGTCCATTATTATCTAATTGATTAATAGGCTTACGAGCTATCTTTTTCCCTAAGACTTTATCGTACCGACACCAAAGATTTAGCCTAATAAAAATCATTTGTTTCAGTCATGACTGGATGGGAAATGAAGAACAAATACGTTGTCAAAAACTCAATGGGTCAGCAGATCTATTACGCGAAGGAGGGTGAGTTTTACACTTGGCACACTCAGCAAACTGACGTAAAAATGACCTAAACTGACCCACTTATGACCTAAAATTCCCTAAACATGACCAAAACTGACCTAGACCTGACCCAAACTGACCTAGACCTGACCCAAACTGACCTAGAAATGACCCAAACTGACCTAGAATGACCCAAACTGACCTAAACATGACCTAAACTGGCCTAAAATGAAAATGACAAAAAAGCGATTTAATAGAGACCCGAACTGACCTAGAAACAAACAAACAAACAAAAACAACCCTGCAGACTCCGGAACCTGTCAACGCCAGTGCTGCGGCAATCAGCGCGCATTTGAGATGTCAGTGGAAGACAACACCGGCCAGGAGGTGATCCACATCAGCCGGCCCTACAAATGCATGTGCTACGGCCAGTGCTTCTCCTGCACCAAATGCTGCTTCGACACGGTCACGGTGGAGGCCCCGCCAGGACGCGTTGCCGGCAAAGTGAAGCAAATCTACGGAAACTGCAGCGCCAAGTACAAGATTGAGGACAGCGAAGGTCACACGGTGCTGTACATCGACGGGCCCAGCTACTGCAAGTGCTACTGCCCCGGGGACGACATCCCGTTCAAGGTTAGGGGATCTGAGTTGAATTGGGATATTTCGGGCTGAGGGCTCAGCTTGATAGGTCAAGGGCTCAGCTTTGTGGGTCAAGGACTTAGCTTGGTGGGTCAAGGGCTCAGCTTGGTGGGTCAAGGGCTCAGCTTGGTGGGTCAAGGGCTCAGCTTGGTGGGTCAAGGGCTCAGCTTGGTGGGTCAAGGGCTCAGCTTGTTAGGTCGAGGGCTTTGCTTGGTGGGTCGAGGACTCAGCTTGGTGGGTCAAAGGCTCAGCTTGGTGGGTCAAGGACTCAGCTTGGTGGGTCAAGGGCTCAGCTTGGTGGGTCAAGGACTCAGCTTGTTAGGTCGAGGGCTCAGCTTGGTGGGTCAAGGGCTCAGCTTGGTGGGTCAAGGGCTCAGCTTGGTGGGTCAAGGGCTCAGCTTGGTGGGTCAAGGGCTCAGCTTGGTGGGTCAAGGGCTCAGCTTGGTGGGTCAAGGGCTCAGCTTGGTGGGTCAAGGGCTCAGCTTGGTGGGTCAAGGGCTCAGCTTGGTGGGTCAAGGACTCAGCTTGTTAGGTCGAGGGCTCAGCTTGGTGGGTCAAGGGCTCAGCTTGGTGGGTCAAGGGCTCAGCTTGGTGGGTCAAGGGCTCAGCTTGGTGGGTCAAGGGCTCAGCTTGGTGGGTCAAGGACTCAGCTTGTTAGGTCGAGGGCTTTGCTTGGTGGGTCGAGGACTCAGCTTGGTGGGTCAAAGGCTCAGCTTGGTGGGTCAAGGACTCAGCTTGGTGGGTCAAGGATTTAACTTGGTGGGTCAAGGATTTAACTTGGTGGGTCAAGGATTTAACTTGGTGGGTCAAGGATTTAACTTGGTGGGTCAAGGATTTAACTTGGTGGGTCAAGGATTTAACTTGGTGGGTCAAGGATTTAACTTGGTGGGTCAAGGACTCAGCTTGGTGGGTCAAGGACTTAGCTTGCTGGGTCAAGGACTCAGCTTGGTGGGTCAAGGCTCAGTTTGGTGGGTCAAAGGCTCATCAGCTTGGTGGGTCAAGAACTTAACTTGGTGGGTCAAGGATTTAACTTGGTGGGTCAAGGATTTAACTTGGTGGGTCAAGGATTTAACTTGGTGGGTCAAGGATTTAACTTGGTGGGTCAAGGATTTAACTTGGTGGGTCAAGGATTTAACTTGGTGGGTCAAGGATTTAACTTGGTGGGTCAAGGATTTAACTTGGTGGGTCAAGGATTTAACTTGGTGGGTCAAGGATTTAACTTGGTGGGTCAAGGATTTAACTTGGTGGGTCAAGGATTTAACTTGGTGGGTCAAGAACTTAGCTTGCTGGGTCAAGGGATCAGCTTGGTGGGTCAAGAACTTAGCTTGGTGGGTCAAGGGATCAGCTTGGTGGGTCAAGAACTTAGCTTGGTGGGTCAAGGGATCAGCTTGGTGGGTCAAGGACTCAGCTTGGTGGGTCAAGGGATCAGCTTGGTGGGTCAAGGGATCAGCTTGGTGGGTCAAGGGATCAGCTTGGTGGGTAAGGCCTTAATGTGGCTGATTAGGGCACAAATTAACCAGAAAATGCCCGAAATCCCACACAGTTGATGACAAAGGACCGCGAGCACGAAATTGGTCGCGTATCCAAGCAGTGGTCCAACCTGGTGCAGGAGTACTTCACAGACGCCGACAATTTTGGGATCACGTTCCCAAAAGATCTGCATCTGGACGCTAAGGCCACCATTCTGGGAGCCTGCTTTCTCATTGTGAGCATCTCTGCTTTTAGATCATTTTCTCTTGCCTGAAGAAATCTCAGGAGATATTTTGCCGAGCTATACAGGGAATTTTGCTAAAATTTCAAAATTTCAAAATCCAAAATTTGCATGACTAAGAAATCCCCGAAAATTTTGATCTTTTTTTCAGGATTTTATGTTCTTCGAGAGTTCCGGAAACAACAGGCATCATTGATCAAAAGTGCACAACAAGAAACTCGTCATTAAAACAAAACTTAACTGGCGTTCAACAGGCGCCTTTTGTTTAAACAAAAAGCAATTATTTTAAAATGGCTTTTTAAGAAACACAGCTGCCGTTAAGCAGCTTCGCTTTTTCCGTTGTTTTTTCCTTCGAAAAAGATTAACTATAAAATTTATATTCTATTTAATTTGCACTTTTCAATACCAAAATGCTAAACAAATTTTTTAAATGTTGAATCAAATGTTGATAAATTATATTAATAAATGTATTTTATTGCTCAAAAATTGAATCAAAAGTAGCAATATATTTAGGTTTTAGTAAAAGTTCATGCCTTTATTCTACTGTAAGTAACAATGTTAGTAAATTTATGTAATTTCGATAAACAATTTGCTAGAATTATCTAAGAGAGCAAATTTTTATCAACATGTCAAAAACACATCCTTGAGACAGTCCTTGCAGTTTGACAGGCAACAAAAGGGGTTGTCAACCATCCAAACAAAACTTAGCCAGCTGTTGATAATCTGCAGCTGTCAGCAGCTCTGTGCTCAGCCCGTAACACAGCATGCTGCCATTCAAACATTCGTGACTTCCACCCAAAGAGTAGCCAAGTCGCATACAGCTGAACAAGTTCGAATCAGCAGAGGCAGTGTAGTATTTAGCATCCAAAACTGACGGAGCTTGCATCGTACCGTTAATGAAAAAACTTTTCTGCGCTGTTCTATTGAAGTTGTAGCCAAATAGACCGAGCTGATTCGAGTCATGATTTGGAATCACCCCAAGCTGGCTTTCCGCGTACACATGTCCATAAATCCCATGGGCCAGGCTGGCTAGGGAGTCCTTGAGCTTGGCGAAAACATTGCCAGTGGGTCCTGTGCCGTGTCCGAATCGGTGATAGTAGTACTGGTTCCTGGGATTAGAGTTGATGGCTTGTCTAACACTCCAGTGTAACAGGTGAAACTCCTGTCTAACAGGTGACACTCCTGTCTAACAGGTGACACTCCTGTGTAACAGGTGACACTCCTTTCTAACAGGTGACACTCCTGTCTAACAGGTGACACTCCTGTCTAACAGGTGACGCTCCTGTCTTACAGGTTACCACCCTGTCTAACAAGTGACACTTCTGTCTAACAGGTGACACTTCTGTCTAACAGGTGACACTCCTGTCTAACAGGTGACCATCCTGTCTCACAGGTGACACTCCTGTCTAACAGGTGACCATCCTGTCTAACAGGTGACACTTCTGTCTAACAGGTGACACTTCTGTCTAACAGGTTACCACCCTGTCTAACAAGTGACACTTCTGTCTAACAGGTGACACTTCTGTCTAACAGGTGACACTCCTGTCTAACAGGTGACCATCCTGTCTCACAGGTGACACTCCTGTCTAACAGGTGACCATCCTGTCTAACAGGTGACACTTCTGTCTAACAGGTGACACTTCTGTCTAACAGGTTACCACCCTGTCTAACAAGTGACACTTCTGTCTAACAGGTGACACTTCTGTCTAACAGGTGACAATCCTGTCTAACAGGTGACCATCCTGTCTCACAGGTGACACTCCTGTCTAACAGGTGACACTCCTGTCTAACACGTGACACTCCTGTCTAACAGGTTACCACCCTGTCTAACAGGTGACACTCCTGTCTAACAGGTGACACTCCTGTCTAACAGGTGACACTCCTGTCTAACAGGTGACACTTCTGTCTAACAGGTGACACTTCTGTCTAACAGGTTACCACCCTGTCTAACAAGTGACACTTCTGTCTAACAGGTGACACTTCTGTCTAACAGGTGACACTCCTGTCTAACAGGTGACCATCCTGTCTCACAGGTGACACTCCTGTCTAACAGGTGACACTCCTGTCTAACACGTGACACTCCTGTCTAACAGGTGACACTTCTGTCTAACAGGTTACCACCCTGTCTAACAGGTTACCACCCTGTCTAACAGGTTACCACCCTGTCTAACAGGTTACCACCCTGTCTAACAGGTGACACTCCTGTCTAACAAGTGACACTCCTGTCTAACATGTCACACTTCGGTGCCCTCCTCTAGAACAAAATTGTTTTTCGCGAATTAAAAGCCCTTGGCAACTCACTTTTCACCCATAGCATGGCGCACAGCAACAAACACTGAGTACTTTTTGCCTTGGCCCAGCAACTGCTCAAATCTGGGTGTTTCCACCGTCAAAAAAGAATTATTATGACCCAGAAACCTCGCGCCTTCCTTATCAACTGTCACTCCAATTGCTTTCAGGCAGTGAAGTCTCGAGTCCACCAGATTCG
The DNA here is from genome assembly GCA_950096795.1 of Macrostomum cliftonense. Classification (NCBI taxonomy): domain Eukaryota; kingdom Metazoa; phylum Platyhelminthes; family Macrostomidae; genus Macrostomum; species Macrostomum cliftonense. The sequence continues at coordinate 568,940 of CATNEM010000341.1, read as the reverse complement.
ATAAGCCAAATTTGCTGAACTTGTAGAACAATTTCATTGAGAGACGAGTTAGAAGTTGGCTAGTTTGGTCTGCAGATGATAATCAGAGATTTCAATAAATCATTCAGTAATAAATGTTTTTCACTGTCGAAAAAGTCGAAAAATGGGTTAAATATTTTGACCCACTAATTCACGAAATAGATTTGACCCACCCACCCAGAAATAGATTTGACCCAAACTGAATACAACCCTGATCCATTGACCCACTAGCTAGATAGTTCTAAACCAAACTGAATACAAACCTGACCCACTAAACCATTTAATAGTTCTGACCCAAAAATAATACAATCCTGACCCACTGACCTATTAGATATTTCTGACCCCAGCTGAATAAAAGCCTGACCCACTGACCCATTAGATATTTCTGACCCCAGCTGAATAAAAGCCTGACCCACTGACCTTATTAGATATTTCTGACCCGAGCTGAATAAAAGCCTGACCCACTGACCTATTAGATATTTCTGACCCCGAGCTGAATAAAAGCCTGACCCACTGACCCATTAGATATTTCTGACCCCAGCTGAATAAAAGCCTGACCCACTGACCTATTAGATATTTCTGACCCCAGCTGAATAAAAGCCTGACCCACTGACCTATTAGATATTTCTGACCCCAGCTGAATAAAAGCCTGACCCACTGACCAATTAGATATTTCTGAACCCAGCTGAATAAAAGCCTGACCCACTGACCCATTAGATATTTCTGACCCGAGCTGAATAAAAGCCTGACCCACTGACCTATTAGATATTTCTGACCCGAACTAAATACCAGCCTGACCGACTGACCCATTAGATATTTCTGACCAAAACTGAATGAAAGCCCGACCCACTCACCCATTAGATAGTTCTGACTCAAACTGAATACAACCTTGACCCGCTGACCCATTAGATATTTCTGACCCGAGCTGAATACAAGCCTGACCCGCTGACCCATTAGATATTTCTGACCCGAGCTGAATAAAAGCCTGACCCGCTGACCCATTTGATATTTCTAACCCCAGCTGACTACAAGCCTGACCCACTGACCAATTAGATATTTCTAACCCCAGCTGAATACAAGCCTGACCCACTGACCTATTAGATATTTCTGACCCCAGCTGACTAAAAGCCTGACCCACTGACCTATTAGATATTTCTGACCCAAACTAAATACCAGCCTGACCGACTGACCCATTACATATTTCTGACCAAAACTGAATGAAAGCCCGACCCACTAGATATTTCTGACCCAAACTGAATGAAAGCCTGACCCACTGACCCATTAGATAGTTCTGACTCAAACTGAATACAACCTTGACCCGCTGACCCATTAGATATTTCTGACCCAAACTGAATGAAATCCTGACCCACTGACCCATTAGATAGTTCTGACTTAAACTGAATACAACCTTGACCCGCTGACCCATTAGATATTTCTAACCCAAACTGAATAAAATCATGACCCACCAATACCCAAACTTAGCACTCAAAATGCAGCTAACCAACTCACCGCTGCTATTCAACGAACTGCACCGGCTGCATTCGCCGACGTACCGGAAGCTGCTGCTGCTTCCGCACGCTTCGCCAGCCTCCCACTGTAGGCGAGCCGGCCGGCAAACGTCGCCAAGGTAACAGCGCCGCCTCTCGCGCTGGTAGTGAACAATGTCGCAGTGCTTTCGCTCGGAGCAGAGTAGCGCGCAATGAAACTCGTCGATGGGTTCAAGGCTAGGCGACATCAGGGGGCATTCGCGGACCCGACGAAATGACAGACAGCTAGCAGATGAGACAATTGCTGGCTGCAGGATTAGCGCCAGGGTCAAGGTAGTTGGTAAGAGTAACTGCAGCATCCTAGCTGAGTAGTTTCACTGATGGAGATGGGAGCTGATGCGGCTGTTTTTTAAGTTAGCTAGAGTCAACAGAAAGGGAAATGGGAGTAAAAAACTGTGCCAAAAACGTCTGCATTAAAAACGTTGATTTCGGTGCAGTGTCAATATTTGCCTTGCAACTAACTAGATTGCTGCTTCTGTTGCTGAATGTTTGATTCCATGGTCGTGTAGCCCGCCAAACAGTTGAATTTCCTGGAAACTATGTATGTTTACTCGTACAAATTGTGATCCCACAATTTTATATACGAGCTATAACAGAGTTCTTATTGTTGACTTAATTCTGGTTGAGGGAAATTTTTTACATTATATACACATACCAACGATAATTTTTGTCAATCATTTTTTACTAGATATAACAGCATGTTTGGCTAGCTAAAAAAAATTCAAAATTATTTTCGTGGTCGCTCGTGAACCCCTGTAATGGTTCTAATCCACGTTCTTGTTTGTCATTTTGGTCTCACTTTAAAAAGTAGCAAGAAAAGGAAAGCACGTACGAGGGGTGATCAAAAAGTTCTGCAAGTGAGTTAATAATGTTACTCGAGGAGTTGTAGCCTAGTGGCTAGGGCGCCTGCCTCATGACCGGAAGGTCGTGGGTTCGAGTCCCGGCCCTAGGAGACAATTTGTGCCCTTGAGCAAGGCACTTAATCCCGCATTGCTTCAGTCCACCCAGCTGTGATTGGGTACCAGTTTGAGCTGGGTAAATTTAGTGTGGGTGTTGCGGCCCCTCCAGCCCGTCAGGCTCACACAGCCCTCGAATGCGCCGTGCAACTAGCTGCGGCTGTGCCGTGAGCTGTACATCTGGTCGAAAGGATCGGGTGTCTAAATTTATTATTTTATTTCGAAGAAAATTTGTGCACACAATCAGCATAACATTCCCTCAAGCAATCTCCCATCAGCTTCTATGCACCGCTTCCATAGCTTTTGACACATTTGACTTATCTCAGTTCTTCAGTGCTTTAAAAAGGTCTTCAGGGGTAGCAGCTTTCAGTTTTGAGAATACACTCGAGTCATATGGGTCAATGCCCAGCTAGTAGGGTGGGTGTAGAACCAGCTGAACCCTTTTTTGTCCCATTAGCATTCCAGTCTTCCCCACTTGTGAGGAGCAGCATTCGAGGCAACTTTTGTCACCGCGCCGGTTTTTTGCCCTTTCATGCCTCCCCTACAGAAGCATTGGCAAGAAAATTCATTGGAGCATTTAGCAGCCCCCAGTAACTTGCTAAGGAAGATTTTCCACCGCCATATCTCCCTGAAAATTGAAGAATGTGAAAATAATTGTGAATGGATGTCAAGGTTTGGCCAGACATTCACTTGTCATTAAAACTCGACTGTGCATCAAACCAATGACACACGAGCCTGGCGATGGTATTAAATGAAGAGGCAGAAGCAGTGATAAAATCCATGTGCATGTCAGAAGATCAGTTCTCGTGCTGCACGATAAAAAATATTGTAAAGCAAAAGCTCACTTTCACAGTTTAATGCACAAGCTGGAACGGATTGATGAAATGACTTGGAAACTCGCGAGTAATATAAAATACTCATTTTTCTTACATTGCATCAATGTTAAGTGTGATCAGTCAGATGTAATCTTGACGCAAGGTCGAAAAGCTGCAGAACTTTATGATCATTCCTCGTACTTTTACTTGATTTAATAATAATAATACTCGTAGTCTATGGCCAAACCTCAAGACGCGAGGAAAGGGTTTCGCTCATGGACTTCTATATTTAGCAGAGTCATCAGAGATGCTAAATATAGAAGTCCATGGTTTCGCTTAAAACACAAACAAAAATAAAAAAATCATTCTTTTTAGCTTAAATCCATCAACTTCCTCCAAATTATTTATTTAAAAATCACACAGCCTCAACACACACGTCGGGTGTGGCTTTAACAATTTAATCCCAACACCTAGAGTCACATATCCTCGGGCATCGAGTGCTCGGCCTTGCGGCGAACATCGGAGCAGAATGCTGACCAAGCTTGGTCGGACATGTCCTTCGGGCAGATCGACATGGTGCAGCTCTCCAGCTGGCCGTCCGGCG
>CATNEM010000341.1:532500-557500 GCA_950096795.1 Macrostomum cliftonense | reverse complement strand
GATAGATAGATAGATAGATAGATAGATAGATAGATAGATAGATAGATAGATAGATAAACAGACAGGCTGAGCCCTACCTGAGCCAGCAAGCCAATAGGATAGCTGGTACTCCGACTGACCCCCACGCCTCCAACGTTACCACCAGGACCCCCTGCGCAGCCGCCGCCATAGTTGGACGAAGAAGCCCAGCTGCTAATTGAGGAGCCGCTAATAGAAGATTTCACCTGACTGGCTGCACGAATTCTTGCCACAAAATCATCGGCAACAAATTCTATTGGCTGTTTTGGTGCAGCTTCTTGTTGCTGTTGCTGCTGCTGCTCCTGTTGAGAATCATCATCAGAGTTGGATCTGCAAGGCTCAGTAGACTCGTCCTCTTCCTCCTCGTCGTGGCTTATAATAGTTTCTTTTGGCTCATCAGCAACATCCTCTGGCTTAAGAAGTTCAGATTCTGAGACATTAGCACTTGCAGGCTCACTTGATTGTTTATTGATGCTATTAGAAGACATTGGCTATTGAGCTCCTAGAAATAACTGAAAGGTTTAAAATGTGAATTGTTTATGATAAAAATACAGACAATATGTTTATTTTATAATAGGCTTATTAGCAGGCAGGGAAACATAGAATTAATACCACCCTTATCCTATAAATTGCTATTGCAGGACCAAAAAAGAAGAATGCAAAAAATCAAATAAAATAAGGAGTTTCATACATTGATCTAGATAGGTGAATACCAACAAAGGTAAGTGGCAAAATTGGGAAGAATTATATAGATTTGCAAAAAATATATTGCAAAAAAGGTATAGATGAGGTAACTAGTGGGGCCTTTTTAATTTTTGCTCCTTGGAAAATTTTCTAATGTAAGTTGCAAAATTTGCTAAATGTAAGTTGAACTAGACAATTAAATTTTTAAGGCTTGTCATGTGTAAGGGGTTATATAAATAAGGAAAATAAGAATAAGGAGAATAATTATGCCATAGGCACCTATTGGATCATAGTTCAAACTATAAGCAAAGATGAATAAATGTAATTATTTTTATATTTAAGTTAACAAAGAGAAAATATATTTCTAATAAAAAATTAAGTAAAGTGTGGTAGGCCTAGCTTAATCAATGTAAAGAAATTACTCATTGCTTACAATTTGAATTTGCGCTAAAATTTGTTTTAATTACCATACATATTTTGTTCGAATCGAAAATAATATTTTGTTAAAAATGCGTAAAAAGATTGCTCAATTAAACAAACATTAATTTTTTGGTATAAATAGACGGAAATCTGACTGAGGAGCAAGGAGAGCAGAGTCCGACCGCGTGTAGACACGGACAGTTCCTGACCTCGAGTGTTATTCGAGAGTAAAAGCTTGATTTAGTCTTTTAAGCCTTAGTTATTTATAGCGGAGTTAAACAACCACTGGTACAGTGAGAACGCCTAAGGGAGAAATACCTGCGTACCAGAGTAAAAGACCGCCTTAGCAGGCGAGAAAAAGGGGAATAGGGAGTTTAGGGAAACCTGCGGAAGCAGAGTAATTGACCGCCCAGACGGCGAGAAAATAAGACCTGCAAGAAGCAGAGAACATACCACCTTATGGTGAGAGAAATTACCTGCTAGAGAGAGCAGAGATTATACCACCTGAGGGTGAGAATACCGCTAAGGGAAGCAAGACAGACCGCCTTAGTGCGAGATATAGGGAAGTAGGGCTAGAAGTATTAGGCGTAGGAATTTATAGGCTGCGACCCTCTAATCCGGGGAACGCCCTATAGTTTCGGACTGGGTTTACCGCTCGGCCCAGTAAAATGCTACCAGATGATTTGAGACAGGTGTCAGTAATAGAATAATAGAAAAGAGCCCTACAACAATTTTGGTGGCAGCTAAAGGGATTAGAGAAGCAGCGAGAATCGAGAACAGATTAGAGAAGCAGCGCAAATTGACTAACAGATCAGAGAAGCAGCAAAAATCGATTAGAGAAGCAGCGCGAATCGACAAGTTAGACTAAAAGTAAATTAGATAGCAATGGCCAACGCTAATATCAATGATGCTATTGCCTTTCTAGCTGAAGAGCTAAGAAACAGACTAGAGTTAGGACCGCTCAGGCATGTGAAGATCCAGAAATATACGCCTGGCCAAGACATTAGGATCTGGCTCACAGCATTCGACCAGCGCTGTGAAGCTGAGGGCATAGATGAAGAGCATCGTAGACAGGAGCTACTGGCAAACCTGGACTTAGCTACAGCGTTTGCAGCAGTCCAGCGACTGAATCTCCCAGATGATCTGGAGTACGATGAGTTTAAGGAGCGCCTAATTGAAAGATTTGGCAGAATCGGCAGCTCCGCCGAATTTAGAGAAGAGTTCAGAGGTAGAACTCAGGGCAAGAACGAGTCTGTAGAAAGCTTCACAGACAGTCTGATCGAGTTGGCATCTCGTGCCTTCCCGAACATGACCGCTGAACAGCGAGAGGAAGAGATAGTTGAGCAATTTATTAAAAGTGTGAGAATTCCCGCCGAAACTAGGGAGAAGCTGATTTTCGCGCAGCCAGCTAACCTTCAGGAAGCTAGGAGGATGCTGCGTAGAATGGAAGCTGCGTGGAACATGTCCCACAGAAACACGGGCATGCGAATGGTTAGAGAAGATGAAGATCGAAAGGCTGATAAGCTTGAAGAGATGCTGCGAGCTCAGCAGATTGAGCTGGAGAAACAGAGAAAGGCGCTGAAAGCCCTACTCGAAGATAGGCAGAAACAGCAGCAGCCAATGCAGCAGCAGTACCAGCAGATGCCGCAGCAGTATCAGCAGATACCCCAAATGCCGCAGCAGTACCAGCAGTACTCGCCGCAGTATCAGCAAATGCCGCAGCAGTACCAGCCGCAGAGACAACAGCCGCAGAATCGCGCTTGCTTTAACTGCGGAAAGTTTGGCCACATAGCCAAAGCATGCCGATCTCCTAGGCAGAATGTGCAGCAGCAGCAGCCGCAGCAGCAGCAGCATGCACAGCCGCATCAGGGAAACTGAGATTCGAGGGTCGCAGCATGAGGCCACGTCCCTCCGGAGAAATTGATTACGATTTACCGGCCTCTGAATTTGTAAATAATGCGTATGCACCGTATGAATCTGCCGTAGTTTATGCACCTAGTAGCTTAGTACATGTATTGCATGCTAATGAAGAAGAAGTTATGCCGATACCCGAAGTGGTAGAAGAATGTTGTCAGACAATAGAAGTTCAGGAGGAAGAGAAGCCTGAACTAATCAGCGTTAAACCTGTAATAGAAGAGCCACGTGCCGAAATTAATGTAAAAGAGCTCAGTTGCCAAAATGAAGAGCTATCTGAGGTAGAGATAGCTGAAGGTCCTGAAATCGCTGAAACTGAGTAAATAGAAGAATCTGATGTTGCAGAAGAAGTAGTAGAACAAGAAGAGTCAGAAGAAAAACCTGAGGAGGTGGAAGCAGCTGCTGAAGCCTCTGATAGGGAAGATAAAGCCTATGAAGCTGACTCAGAGGAGAATGAAGAATCCGATAGCGAGAGTGACTCTGAGGATGAAACTGAAATTGAGCGTGCCGAAATTGACGATGATGACGATGAATATTATGACACAGAGGAAGATTTCGAACAAGACAATGATGAAGTCTATGTCGATGCCAGAGAGGAACTTGAAGATGAAGATGAGTACGAAGATGCAAGAGAATATTTCGAAGATGATGTCACTTGCCGAAAATTATTGACCGATTACTTGCCTGTGCCGATAACGAAAGAACAATTAATAGAGTCGCAGCAACAAGATCCAACAATAAAAGTATTGATCGGATGGAAGATAGATAAGATTAAACAACCGAAATTGCCTAAAGATGCTATTGCCGAACTTAGAAAAATGATTAAGTGCTACGATTTGATGTCGATGGAAGATGGAATGCTGACGATAAGAGAAGAAGGAAAGCGAAAGATAGTGCTTCCAGAAGGAATTGAGAGAGATGTACTTAGAGAACTGCATGATAGTCAACTGGCTGGTCATTTAGGAAGAGACAAGACCCTTCAGAGAGTAAGGGAGAGATTTTGGAGGCCAGGGCTAGTCACTGCAGTTGAGAAGTATATTTCTGAGTGTATCCCGTGTCTGGAGAGCAAAGTAGGGTGCAAAGTGAAGGCACCAGTGCAGACGTTTCCGATTTGTGAGCCATTCCATCGACTTCATATAGATCTAATGGGGCCAATTTCGAAGGAGAGCAGACGTGGACACCGCTATGTGCTAACTGTAGTAGACAGTACTACAAAATTCCCGTTTGCTTTTCCAGTGAGAAATCAGAAATCTAGCACATTAATTAAGATAATTCAGGAGAGAATATTTAGTGAATACGGCCAGTGCAAATGGATCCATACAGATAACGGAAAAACGTTCCTAAGCCGTCAGTTTAAGGCCTTCTGTGCACTGTATGGGATCAAGCATACGTGTACAACCCCATACCATGCGCAAAGCAACGGTTTGGTGGAAAGGTTCAATAAACAGATAAAATCGATAGTGACTAGTCTGATCGCGAAAGATCACTCTGATTGGGATCTGCTAATCCCGGCTGCATTAGTAGCGGTCCGAACCAGCGTAAATCAAACTACAGGGTTTACGCCCCATTATCTCCTGTTCGGAAGGGAAGCAGATTTGCCTATAGACAATGTAGTGAAGAAGCCGAGACTCTATTATGACTATCCGAGTTACGTTCAGGATCATGCCGAAAGATTAGAAAAGACTAAGGAGATAGTGCAGCGAAAGCTAGAGAAAGTTCAAGAGCAGAGGCAAGAAATGAATGAAGAGAGCAAGCCGCCGAAAGAAATCCCAGTAGGCTGCTTAGTGTTGTTGAATAACCCGCAGTTACATGCGGAGGAAAGTCATAAATTCCATCGTAAGAAACGTGCAGCTTATAGAGTCTTAGCTAGAATCTCAGAGACTGTCTTTCGCATTCAGAGAGAGAGATTGAAGGAGTTCGGAGCGGAGAAAAATTGTTGGCACACCGAAACAATTTGACTCCCGTGCCGAATTCCGTCATCGAAATCGAAGACGGCAAACAAGAGCAAGAAATCGCCGGACGAGCCAGAAAGAAAGGTCAGAAGAAGAAATTGGAGAGAGAACAAAGAGATAAGGGAAGGCAGCAGGAGAGGCCTCCCAAGGGTATACCCGTCAAAGTCCCTGCTGGACAGGCGGATGAATTAGAGATTAGTTCAGAAGAAGAGGATAATAGAATTCAGTGGAGAAGCTTAGAAAGAAACGAAGTAGAAGCCGAAGAGAATTTGCCGAATGAAAATAGTGACGTGTCAGACAGTGAGAATAATGCCGAAGAATTAGGAATTGAAAGTGACAGTGACGAATTGGAATTAGAGTTTGAAGAATTGAGCAATCCAGAAGTCAGTGACAAGGATAGTGACGTAAGCGAAAGGTGCGAACGAAATCCGAGAGCAGTGGCTCAGTACAACCTGAGACCACGTGCAAGGAATAAAGACAGAAAAAGACAGGACATGGCGCAAACAAGATCGATAATTCCCAACGAGTCAAATAGAACAGAATTAGGGGGAACGGGCTTTGTGCCACGCAGGCGCTATGCCCAGTATAGGAATTAGTCAAATGAGCGAAAAGAGAGTGAGGGAGAGCGAGCGCGACAGACAGATTGCATAATCACCCTTGCCTCGTGTAGAAAGGAGAACCTTTCCCCACCTCAAAACAATTAGTAGCCAATAAAAATTTAGTTAAAATAATAGTTGAAATTATTTTAATTAATAGATCAGGAACTAATGAGAATATCGAAAAATAATTTAGAAATAATTAATCTATGGTAAAATAGCTTTAATTAGACACCTAGATCAAGAAAATCGGTTAAGAAATAAGGAAAATATGAAGCTTAGAATTTAGGCTAGGAATGGGAGGTAAATCACGACAAATTACGCAATTGGCTGGAAAGACACATTGAGGAGGTCCAGTCCCACACCCTAAAGAGCGAACTCCTTACAGGATTTATAAGTCAATTATCACCAGTGACCTGGAAGTGTCAAAACTCCAGAGTAAATAGAAACAGTCGCCATGGACGAGGAATTGTATAACCTGCTATTCGGAGAAGAAATTGATAAGGACGACGAGTTAGTAGACGCACCTGGCCCGGCAGAGGCCAGAGTAGATCCGCCAGCGCAAGCTGTCGAGAGAGAACCGCCAGCTCCTGCGGCTGAAGCCCGCGCTGCCGAGTCAGAGCCACCGGCTGCTACGGCTGATGCCCGAGCTGCCGAGAGGAATCCGCCAGCCCGAGCTGTCGAGTCAGAATCGCAGGCTGAAGCCCAAGCTGCCGAGAAGGAAAACGTGGAGCCTTCCACGGTGCCTAAGAAGAAGGCCGCCCCTGAAGGCGCTGAGGCACCTGAGCGTCAGCCGACAAGGCCGAGAGCTTTGTCTGGGGCCAGGCCGCCGAACAAGAGACAATTAGCCTCGTCCTCGATCCGAGTGCAGCAGTTAGAGCCGCATCAGAAAAGGGCAGCTTTAATGCAGGCCCAAAGCTCAGCCCTGGTAAGACGGTATGAAGCTGCTGGAAGTAGCAGCGGGCAGAGGACGATGCAGCTGGCTGTGCCTACGGTGCTGAAGCGGCCCGACGCAGTCCGTCCACAGCAGCCCGCTATAAGCCACCGCAACCGTCAGCTTCGGCTCGCCCGCAGCCCACGCGTCTGCCGCAACCAGCGCGTCAGCCGCCGCCTTCGTCAGCAGCCGCGTCGCATTCACGGTTGGTTCAGCCTAGGCCAGTGGCGCAGTCGGCAGCCTGTGCGCAGTCGCAATCACAGCATGCGCCGACGTGCAGACCGATGGCTTTCGCCTGTCAGATAGTTTACCCGGTAATGCCGAAGCATGTATCGTCAGTCGTGACGCGCCCGACGACGGCTAACGCAGCTGCTGCAACCGCTGGAGCTCCTGCCAAGGGCAGCAAGCAGCGAGACTGACCGGCCGCGAGCCGAGAGACACGGCAGGACCCGATGGAGCAAATGTCGAATGAGCAGCGGACATCCTATCAGCGGGCTGTGTTCACCATCAGGCATTACCTGATGAGAATCGTGCAGCTCAACATTGACGTCACGCTGCCGCAGCGCGAGTGCGTCGGCTCAGCGATCCGGATTTTGCGGTCGCAGTTCTAGAGAGACCAGGCCGTGGCCGCACTGCAGGCTGCAGCTGATGTCGTGCAGCATTATCTGGCCAACGGCGGCACCCAACGGCACCGGCCTCTGTTGAATAATGAAATCCGCTGGCTATTCGTGAGGATCGGCTGGAATCGCTATGAGGATCTACCGCCAAACTGTCGCTTTTAACCATGTGAACTGACATTATTTTTACGCGTTAATCTTTGTGTTTGAAATTCTTTTTTTGTGTGTTTAGCTGTTTTTGTTGTAATTTTTGTACCTTTGTGCGTTTCTGTCTGAATAACTTTTAGTTGTACCATCTATTTGTTGACTAACTTTTGTGTGCATCTAATTTTTGCTTTTATTTTTGAAAAATGTATTTTCACGCGAAAAATTTTTATTTTTGTAATTTTTCTTGTAAAAATAACTTTTCTTAGGGAAGGCAGGTTGTGGTAGGCCTAGCTTAATCAATGTAAAGAAATTACTCATTGCTTACAATTTGAATTTGCGCTAAAATTTGTTTTAATTACCATACATATTTTGTTCGAATCGAAAATAATATTTTGTTAAAAATGCGTAAAAAGATTGCTCAATTAAACAAACATTAATTTTTTGGTATAAATAGACGGAAATCTGACTGAGGAGCAAGGAGAGCAGAGTCCGACCGCGTGTAGACACGGACAGTTCCTGACCTCGAGTGTTATTCGAGAGTAAAAGCTTGATTTAGTCTTTTAAGCCTTAGTTATTTATAGCGGAGTTAAACAACCACTGGTACAGTGAGAACGCCTAAGGGAGAAATACCTGCGTACCAGAGTAAAAGACCGCCTTAGCAGGCGAGAAAAAGGGGAATAGGGAGTTTAGGGAAACCTGCGGAAGCAGAGTAATTGACCGCCCAGACGGCGAGAAAATAAGACCTGCAAGAAGCAGAGAACATACCACCTTATGGTGAGAGAAATTACCTGCTAGAGAGAGCAGAGATTATACCACCTGAGGGTGAGAATACCGCTAAGGAAAGCAAGATAGACCGCCTTAGTGCGAGATATAGGGAAGTAGGGCTAGAAGTATTAGGCGTAGGAATTTATAGGCTGCGACCCTCTAATCCGGGGAACGCCCTATAGTTTCGGACTGGGTTTACCGCTCGGCCCAGTAAAACGCTACCAGATGATTTGAGACAGTGTCAGTAATAGAATAATAGAAAGGAGCTCTACAACAAAAGATAGGATTTAAAAAAATGTTTTGAGGCTACTTGTCAAATTGAACTTCATGAATAAATGATATGCTTATCTGCTTATCATTGCTTACTACTAAACTTAGAGCCAGACTAACTAGAAATACTAATATATCAAATATTATATCATTATAAATGCCAACTGGATTTGAACACAACTTGGAATATCCTAGAAGACATTGTCAATTCTTTGACAATATAGCTAAACATGTGACATGTCTTAGCCTTCTTGTTGGCTAAAAAATGGAGTATTAGGTCTGCTATAGGTTTAGGGTATTGTGTTGTGACTTGCATATTATCACAATACATTTCTATACTTTTATCAGGGTATAAATATTAAATAATTAAAGCATTTCAAATCATATGAAATATATATTAGACTCTCAGAGATGCTTATGCAGGTTATATCAATGACGCACAGTATAAATTTTTTGTCATATACATGTACATTTAGCCAGTCAAAGAATTGCCAGATGACACGTGAATTTTTTGTGTTTATTTTGCACACACTTCTATCCAAGCAAACTAAGCACAATAGGAATAAACCCACGAATTTGTTTTATTTTTTTTATTATTATCTTAGCAAACGGAGTTTTTTAAAGGACATTTTTGTTAAGTTTTATCATTATTTTTGTCGCCGAATTGGTTGTCGCCGAATTAACCTTTCGCCCAATCGACTGTCACCCGTCTCAACTATAAAAGTGCGCCAGGCCCTCAATTTTTATGGAAACTCTCTAAGAAAATTTCTAAAATTGAATTCGTACGTGAAAATTGTTTTAAATACAGTAAGCATTATTGCTTAGGTACAGAAAGTATATGTTTCTTTTATCACAAACCTAAAATATTGGTATAAATAGATGCACAATAAATTCATGCTTTTTGTTATTGTTTTGAGAGCTTTTTTCGTAGAAATAAAGTTTTGTGGTAATATTTTCATAAATTCAATTTAAAAATGCGTATTTAAATTGCTTTCACTGGTATGTTGTTCCAGAATTATGAAGCGAATATTTGTTTTTTTCCTTTTTTGCCAGTCAGTCAGTCAGTCAGTCAGCTACCGATGCACAAAAAGGGTTTCAATTCAACCACCTATAAAATTCAAAGGCAACTCAGCTAAGAGAATTTCCACGCACTGTTCCCGCTATAGCGACAAAGCACAAGAGTTCATTAGCAAGAAACTGCTTAATAGCAATTCATATCGATTTGCCTAACAACGCTCACTGGGTGTTTTACATTCTAACTTAAAGTAAAGTAAAGAAGAAAAGAAGTAGCTGCAGCTGCTTCAGAATACAAGTAAAAAACGATAATTTTAAGCCCATGAGGCAATTATAGCAGAAAAAATTTCCAACAGCAAGCCGCAAACTTTTATAGCGATGAAAAACAGCAAAACTACCATATTATAGGCAAGTTAGAGACAACTTTTCAAAAATAAAACACAGCACATAGCCGAGCTAAATTGCCCAATACGTCCCATAGCCAGATGGTTTCTTGCCAATTCGCTATCTTGCTGCTGCCGCTGCTGCTGCTAAGCCGCCCTGCCGCCTGCTGCACACGGCGAGCCGCCTTCCACGCCGTCCTCACCTCCAACTGCGTGTCGCCCGCCCACTACAAGCTTCTTCACGTCGGACCCCACTTCGAGTCGGGCTTCGCCACCTGCGCTGCTCGCTGCCGGGATGCTCCGAGGTGCCGCGCCTTCGCCATGGAGGCCGTCCAAGCCTCGGACCGCCTGCTCTGCCTGCTGTTCTCGTTGGACGCCTGCAGCTCGCAGCTGCTGCTCGATCCTCCCAGCTCGTGGGACGGGCCCGACGGCTGCGCCAGCAAGAAGCTCCGAGTGTTCGTCAAGCAGTCGGAGGGTCTCGAACCCGGCCGACTCTGTCCTACCGATTACAAGTGGACGAGCGGCGTCAGCGGCAGCCGCTTCAAGGCGTCGCTGTACAAGGCTGCTGGGAGCCGGCAGAACGCCAGCTGGAGCGCGCACGCTAGCAGCTGCCGGAGCCGCGTGAGCATCTCGGACGGGACGGACATGCCGCTGACGAAGCTCGCCGACCTCACAAACGTCGAGGAGACTAAAGACATGAGGGCATCGACTGGTCTGAATGGCAGCGAACAGATCTGGGTCGGCGCTTCGGCTCTGAACAACTTGACCTGGTTTTGGGCTGACTGCAGCAGGCCGCTCCCTCAGCAAGACATCAACAATGGTGGAGTCTGGGGCATTGGTGCTCCAAACGATTCGAACCAAAGCGGCAAAAAGGCCAGAGTTGTAGACGATTACATGGATGACACTTCGGCTTCAAGAGAGTATTTTGGAGTCTGCGAATGCATGGATCCGTTTTGGTACTTTACCGTTTGAATTTGAACTGAAATGTATACACGACAAATCCTGTGGACATGCTTTAGATTAAATTATTATTTAACGTCAGAAATACAATAAAATACATTTTTACTGCTTTGGGTTTATCGAACAAAATATTTACTCGCCAGATCCGACCATGAAGACTTTGATTTTTGGCTTTCCTATTAAGTTGTACATTAAAAACATAGTGTATGCAAACGCTATATGATTGTCAATCCAAAGAGCTTGAGTTAACTCCTGTCATAAACATAAAAGGCTGCTATCAAAGTGCTGCAACTTTTTGTCAATCCAGCTTCAAAAATAGTATAGCTGCAGGCGAGGTAAAAGTTCGTTGCGTACATGACACAAGTGCATGCATAAAATAGCTTCAATCTTGTTCTTTCTTCCCATTGCCTACTGTACCGTTTTTCAGTATTTTTGCGGGAAAGCAAATTTTTGTGAAATGCTATGCAATGTCACTTTATTTTTTCATAGACCATTGGATCACGCTGGCGCGCGTTAGATGCACGATTTACCGTGCGTCTAATGCAGTTGTCTATGGCAATTTTCTATCAGAGTAAGAACAAAAAGCGTGCGTCTAACGCGTTTAATGCACGGAAAATGAGTATGTTTTAATAGGTATACTTGTGCTACAAGTACAACGAGCGAACAAAAGAAAACTGTTTAAACAAGGTAGACTGTGTATACGCCTGACCCAAGTTATTTCAGTCATTGAATTAAGTCATTGAACATGGTTCGCACCGCTCATTGTGTATTCACATCGTGGGGGGCTTCGCGCCCACACCCCCGTCCTTTCGATCCCTTCACCGGCTTTTGTAAATCCCTATAATGGGGTGGGCTTTTCCCCTCACACCCTGTCTTTGCATCCTTATTGTATATGAGAAAAATTTATCGTTAATATAATTTTAATTTGAGTAGGCCTAAATCATTTCTGAAAACATAACACTGGGCCGGCATTTACACAGTTACAGTAACTGGAACGGTTAACAGGTACACATACGATTACCTATCATTGATAGGGAAACCGAATGAAGATGAAGGCGTTCTGCGTTTGGAAGTTCACTGTGGGAAAAGTTCAATGTTACTACTCACTCTAAGAATGGAAGGTGCAGTTGTTGACAGTGTTGTAGAAGTTGTAAACCGACGTGTCACGAATGATCAGTGACTGACTCATTACGGTAGAAGAGTCTTTCATAATCACGTCTTGCATGGAATCATCCTTGTGTAGTGCAGAAGCCAAGCTGACTGACATGTCTCGCATTTCGCCGTCCCTTCTGGAGCCAAAGCGTAAGTACCGGTCTACAGTTCGCGTCTGCTTATGGCCAGTGATTTTGCAGATATCAGACGCGCTGTAACCTGCGTTGGATAGCTCCTTTATTACCGTGGATCGAATGCAGTGCGCAGTGTATGACTTTGATAAATTCGCCTTCTTTGAAATGACGGTCATCAGCTGGCCCAAAGGATTCACACCAATTGGCTTGTTCGGACAGTACCATGCTCCATTCGCCCAACCAGTTTTTTTCGGCAGTAGGAAAAAGGCATGTCTCTTCATCGTCTCGGAGCTGCTTGATGGAATGGATTGCTCACGCTTCGCCAAATAGAGCTTCATAGCTACCACAGGACAGCGGCTTTTGTCCGGCAAGGCGCTCATAACAGCTTGCTTGACATCATCGCACGAGTCCCTGTTGAGTTCCTTCCCAACATTCTTTACCGTTCCAGTGATAAAGCGCACCACTTCAATCCCATCGGAATCGGTCTCGAATCGAAAGGAATCATCGCTTAGTGAACGGATCCACTCGCGACCTCTGTTTCCGAAGTAGAAAATAACGTTGTAGTACACTTCATGAAGTAGCACCTCTGGAGATTTCCGATCGAAGTAGTCAGGCAGCCTCTTCAGATCAACAGGCTCGATCGATTGGAAGTGTCGGGCGCGTCCGCCTCGGGCAATGAAAATTCTGCCCATTGACTTTAGTGTCGTATTGGAAGCATAGAATGCGTCGTCAGTTAGAATATTGATTCGCCTTGTCGACATGAAATGCCGGTAGAGCGCAGCTCGGATGCAAATCAACGTTGCTGGAGCAAAGTATTCGCCATTCCTCTTGCGAAGTGAGCCATAGAAGTATCGCAATAGACTGTCGATCTCGCGCGGTGTAGAAGTCGCCAAATCACGCTGAACTGACGGATGGTTCTCCATGAAGCTCTGCAACTTACCGACATTCTTCGTCAGGTATCTTCTTGAAAAGTGACTCCAGAAGATCCTCCTCTTCTCGATCAATCGCAGACTCCGGCAGATCATTAGGCTCGTTCAGGATGTCGTCAATCTCATCGGTGGACAAGCCAGAGATCATTTCGTTCGGAAATTTGCTCAGATTCAGAAGTCTGACTTTAGTTGGTGGCTCAGCCATATTCTCTCACAAGTGATTTTAATTTAACAGCTTCTTATTCCCTTCTTCGCAACACTCAATCAACTTGCGTGCCTTTCACGCATTTTGTTTATGGTTAAGACAAAGTCAAACTGAGCGTGCATCTAACGCGCCATCTAAAGTATTAAGCCAACGTAATACAATGCAACTCATACATTGATTTTGCGTGCTTAAATGGTCTATGCACGAGTGCGCGTTAGATTCACAAAACAAAAAACGTTAAATCAATGTATGAATCCTACATTTTAGTTTCCTGGGGGGGTGTTTCACTAACTGCGTCTTAGGGCTGACCACTAAGTTCCAAGTTAAGCTCAAACTTGAGACTGAGTCATAAACGCGTTTCACTATTACTTAGGGGCATGGACTTCTATATTTAGCATCTAAATATAGAAGTCCATGCTTAGGGGTGACTTTTAATCTCGATCTCAGCAAAAATCGACCGATAAATTTAGGATGGGTGTTTGATTGAATCGGCCATAGACAAATCGCGATATGCAGTCGGTCTGAATCGCCTCTGCTATACATTAGCTATATAATTCGCTTAGGACATCATTTGCTATTTGCTTTGAGTTGCTCAAACAACCCGATCACTACGTAGAACAGTAACGACTCACCTATCACGGAACACTCGATGAACGCGAGGTGCTCGACGGGCCGTCAAGATCGTAATCATGATCACGGACGTATATAAAATATACAATAAGCTTGACATGGGATACCTCCTTATGTGTCCTAAAGTTGTGACTGACGTTTGGGGTTTATAACACAGACTATTTTCATTCATGAAACACTTCACTCTTAAGTTCGATCGTTTCTTTCTTTTAGTCGCACCTAACTTGGTTCCCAGCCAAGATTGATTTTTTGCTTTGTGAAACACCTACATCGTAACCTTGGGCCTAACTTGGACCCTAAGATAAAATATTGCTTTGTGAAACACCCCCCCCCTGCAGTTTATCTAGCTTTTACAATAGCTTTTATGTTTTTTTTCTCGGGTCCTAAAAACACAACAAAGGGCGAATTCTATGGCCAAGGGAATTTCAACCAGTACCAGAAGAGCTTTCTGCACCTATGGGCCAGGTAGATAAAGTCATTCGACAATTTTCTGCAAGCTGGAGATCTCGACAAGGCATCAGACAGCCTCCAGTAAGCGATTCTCCTGCATCCACTCAATGAGGAAGGATATCGGCGAGCTGCTGGGAGAGTGGATTCTCAAAAATAGTTTCATGAGACCAAAACGCTGCTGGAGAACGACCAAATCACGCTGGAAGAAGACGCGGCAAGATGAATCATTTCGCAAAGACATACCTTATGAAGGCAAAGTCTACGATTGATGCTCGGGCGACTGAGTCCAGTCCGACTGTCCTGGCAATGACCAACAGGACCCCGGAATGGTGGAGTGCCTCTTCGTGACGTTAAGAATCAACGGATGTGGCTAGATGGACTCCATGCCCGTTGGAGTTCTTTATCCAGCTGTCTCGCAAGCCAACCCTGGGTACCAGCTTCCGCGAGCTGCTGTCGCTGACTGGGCTCTGGCAATGGACTACCCACTCCTGGTTCAAACTGAACTGGCCACCTTGGAGCCAAGTGCTCTGAGGGACAGATGTGTCCTTTTGACCTTTATTTTGACCTTTATAGTTGTATGCGGCCAGTCCGCAGGCCTTGGTATAGCTTAATGCACAAGCCACAGTCATGTACCGTGCTTAAGCGACCGAGAGTAAGCAGCAGCACCTCCTGTACCGGCTCGGGGCAGTACAGCTACGTTGTAAAAAGCGCCGCCGTTTGTTTAAGAAACTGAAAGTGAAAAATCTAAAGGCGCCTCTATTCTCGCGCATGGACAAGAAAATTGATCTTTTCTTCCTTCGTTTTAGACTCAGATGACTCCATAAGAAGCTCCGAATTAAAACCGGACAAGATCCGTGATTTTTAAGAAGAGCTCGTAGCACGAATCGTGCTAGATCAACCTACCGTTCTAGTAGTTTTTTTCGCTAATTAGCGGTGGTGGCAGCGACAAACTATCGATAGTAGGGTTTAGAGCAGTCAGCTTTTCAGGCAAAGTAAGTTAAATCCACTGATGACCACCCATTTCCGAAGTCCGAGCATCCATTGATGAGTTAGTGCCATCAAGACCACTTAGCTACAGTCCAGCTACCCTCCCCCGGACTTAAAAGACCCGGCGGTGGAGATCCTTATTATTCAACGCAAAATTTGTTAATTCGACATATCTAGTTCTGAGGAAACACACACGATCATTTTAACAGCCGATTTTAAACTTGTCGCAATGGGCCTGTTTCGTTAAAATTTTATTTTTTTTAATTTTTGCGTTAATACTTTTCACTCAGTCACCACTGAGCCCTTATGATTTTCCCTGCGTTCCACGCTATTTTTTTCTGTTGCGACTTGGGCTTTCTGTTTAAATACTTTTTGTTTCGTACTAAATATTTGTGGTTCTTGCGTCTTCTTAGAGGGTTACGCCGCAGCTGGCTTAATCCGCTAGAGCGCCGCCCTGGGGATCAATGCCTGAGATTGTAAACCGCCCCAATGTACTTTAATTTGAAGCCAGTGGCGCGATTAGGAGTAGTTAGCGCGCCCCTGGCCATCTTAGTTAGACAATATCTCATCCCCCCAAAATCCCCTAAAAATCGTGCACAGACAGGAGCCAATAAGAGTCGATCATTTCACCGTGCTAGGCGCTTGCGATCCTCTATTTGTGATAAAACCCCTCTTAACAGATACGTACTTTTAGCGTAGTAGCAGCTCATGGCCCGTTAGCGATATAGTCTATAGATATCTAATCCGGGATCAACCTCGAAAAGGCACTCCCTGTGCCCATTAGAAAGTCCTTGTTAGAGCCTGTCAGCCCATCTAGATGCCCCCGCACAGAGTCCCTTCATTCGGCTATTGTGCTCTGACGGATGCCCTTAAGCAGCTGGCAATAATATCGCCCGGGAGCGCCATCTCGTCAGGAGGCAGTTATAGGAGTCTGTCGCCGCAGGTGGCTGGTGGCAGCTCCTGGGTTCGCTCCCCAGGATAACCGTTATAAAACTCCTTGGGCCAGTCTTAGTACTATAGGACCTTAGCCGCTCAGCTGCACCCAAAGCTACCAAATCTATCATCTGGGGGCGGGTCAAACAGGAAGGCAAGGCCTGGCGTGCGTTGAAGCCAGGACTCCGCAGAGCCAGCAAAGCCAGGTGGGGCCTTAAATGCATCAATATAAACATCCAAATCAGATTATCTTTTGTACTTTATACCAGTACTTTATACGTTTGACTAAGGATAATCGAGCCGTTTTTCTCGTTTAACTTCTTGTCTGAAGGAGACAGGCAGACTTATTCGGGAGTGCTTAAAATACGCATAGATCACTCGAAATTGAATCTCTTTGGTGCCAGCCTACTTATAGTAGGCCTTAAACACAAATAAATTAAACGACGCATTAAGCACTGATCATAGAGGAAGAAACTTTTTCCAAGCAAGGCCAGGATGAGCCTGCAAAATCTAATTAAAAATTATTCAAAGATTAACAAATAAGTAAATTATTATTGTTTATTTCAACGCAGCAATTAAATTTAAAAGACAATCTTACGTCACATTTTATTAATATAATAAATTTATTGGTTAAAAATAGCGTTTAAAATTTGCTTTTCAACGGTCTAATTTCTGAGAAAAAATTGCCAAAAAATCACGATTTTACCGAGTTGTAGCCTTTATTTTAAAATTTTGTTACGTTTCTTTTATTTGTTAAAAGTATTAAGAAGTTTTCAGTTTAAAGGTTAAAAGAGTTTTTCTGCGTTATTACAATTGTGTGCAAGAAAAAATTGTGCATCAAGTATTGTGCTCTTCAAAGCAAAAAAGGGAGGACTGTTGCCCTCATACTTTAATCAAGGACCAGTAGGAGTAGATATAATACAATATTTTGAAAAAACGAGCCTTCAAAAAATTTTCTAAGAAACAGAGTGTCCCGTAGCTCTGCTCCTAGTGGTCCTTGACTTTAATATATATATCATGCAGTGTTGTGATTTATTTTGCTATGCTCGTACTTAAATCTTGCTCTGCGTCTATGGCACTGAGCCAGAAGATCTGAATCTGTACGAATTTCTTGTGGCTACAGAGAGTCGCGTTAAAAAGAAGTAAAAGCTCCAAGAAGAAAAGCTAAACGGCAGTGCTCATTTCAATTTAATTTTCATCTCTCACTTAATTCAGTTGGACCGAACGAGCGGCCAAACAGTTCTCAACAAAAAATTGATTTGCTCCTTGGTATCTTTATCAGCTCTTGCTTGGAGTGAAAACATTTCAGCACAAAATTAGTCTCAATCTGCTACTCACTAACAGTTGCACGCACGAGCTATCCCTCAAGGCTACCCTTGCTACTTAAATTAGTAAGCATACAAACCCATTTATTTCGTGAACTTAAGTTTATCGGTAAAATTTGAACAGACTTGGCTGCCGGATAAACTCAACTGAATGCTCAGGCTTATCGGTAGTTGCAATTCTATAATTAAAATTTTGTGATTTCTAATTCGTAACAGACAGAAACAAGAGAGATGAGATTGAGGAAAAATGGTATCTAAGTTCCAGAAAGGCTAAATAAGTTCTCATTCTGAGAATATATTTTAGCGAATCTTTTACATTTTATTTGCTCAAATAACAACAGTTTGTTTTTCTCTCCAATGCTCATCTTTTAACTTTCGACGAAAAACCGGAGAAGCATCTAGCCGTTTTAATGAGTCCTTTTCTTCAAGGACGAATGAAGTACCAGAACGGATCGATGCATTCGCAGGCTCCGTAATACAATATTTCATCGCGCCAGTCGTTCAGCCCAGAACCCTGAATCCTAGCCCGCATGGTGGCCGATGGTGGGTCATTCGGTTTGCCAGAGTTCCAGACTCCCCCAGCGCTGGTGTGCAGCAGCGGCAGCGGCCAGCCGCAGTCAGCCCACGCCCAGCTGCCGTTGCTCAGAATCGACGCGCTCACCCATATTTGCTCACTGTTGGTCAGGCCTGTCGACGCCCTCACATCCTGGAGCTCCTCGACGCTGCTCAGGTCGGCGAGCTTCGTCAGCGGCATGTCTGTCCCGTCCGAGATTCTCACGCGGCTCCGACAGCTGCTAGCGTGCGCGCTCCAGCTGGCGTTCTGCCGGCTCCCAGCAGCCTTGTACAGCGACGCCTTGAAGCGGCTGCCGCTGACGCCGCTCGTCCACTTGTAATCGGTAGGACAGAGTCGGCCGGGTTCGAGACCCTCCGACTGCTTGACGAACACTCGGAGCTTCTTGCTGGCGCAGCCGTCGGGCCCGTCCCACGAGCTGGGAGGATCGAGCAGCAGCTGCGAGCTGCAGGCGTCCAACGAGAACAGCAGGCAGAGCAGGCGGTCCGAGGCTTGGACGGCCTCCATGGCGAAGGCGCGGCACCTCGGAGCATCCCGGCAGCGAGCAGCGCAGGTGGCGAAGCCCGACTCGAAGTGGGGTCCGACGTGAAGAAGCTTGTAGTGGGCGGGCGACACGCAGTTGGAGGTGAGGACGGCGTGGAAGGCGGCTCGCCGTGTGCAGCAGGCGGCTGGACGGCTCAGCAGTAGCAGCGAAAGCAGAAGTGAAACAATTTTTAATATAGACATGACAACCGATGAGCTTTCTTACTGATTGAATGAATTTTTCGATTTTTTCTAGACTAAAGAATAGACTTTTATCACTTTTGCTAGCTACAATTAAGTTTTAGCTGCTGGGAGAAAAAGCACTAGCTATTGGCAGGACAGAAAACTGAGTATGGAGACACAACGGCTTCGTTTTTATGCAACTCTTTTCATTGTTTCTGCGAGGTTCTTGGAAAATTCTGTAGAAAATGATGAAAAGCTTGCGAGAAAAACATCCACTGACTGGGAACGGCACTAGGAACAAGTCGTGAGAAAGAGCTCAATCATCCGGAATGACTGAATTTGGGAAAAGCTTTGTTAAAACTTGCAGCTACGAGCATAATTAACTATGCTGTCCAATTTTGCACTTGCGCTTGCAGCCTGAGAAGCCTATTGAATATGTGGCCGCTTCTGCATTGTACTGTTTCCCATTCCTTGTCAGAGCTACGTTTTAGGAAAAAAAATAGACGAGCCTCTTTAACTAAGCGTTGAGGTGCTAGGAAAATGCAAATGGAAGATTGTTGTCTGCTTTTGATGCAGCAAATCTAAAGCAACTGAATAATCTTTTGAAGCTTTTTGCCGCAAAGCCTAAAGCGATGCCACCAGTTTTTAGCTGCTAGAAAATCTGGTCTTTATTGCTAGACTTGGTCTTGTTTGCCTGTGCTGCCATTAGCGAACTAATTGGCTTCTTTTACAAGCAAATAAGGAAAATTTTCTTCTTTTATTGTTACTTTTCATTATGAAGGGGTTAAAGAAGCAAAAGTCGCGATGATTCAAAGTTATCTGTTTGAATCCTAAATTTCCTGAAAGAACTGTTGCATTTAATTTCGTATCTAATCAGTTATGGATATGCATTTACAGTGGTATATTTTACACTCATCCATAACTATCATCCAAGAGATAGTCTACTGCAATTTGGCTTGAATTTTGAATGGGCTGACAGGCATTCAGGAACAGCAGAAACCGGTTTCGACAGTCCTAGAAGAGGTTCGATTCCACTTTAAGATAGTTTACACACGCTTTGCAAATTAACGTTCTCAGCTTGAATAATATATACGAATAATCTATATATTTTATAGCAACACTGAAAACGGGGCCCTATACACAAGCTTTGTAAATAGCAATTGTGAAACTTTCCGTTTCAGCTCCAAACGCATCATTGGACGAGTCGGAAGAAATGCCGGCGTTCGACCTAATAGCTCGTATTCGCCCAGTTCTGCTGCAGCTACCCGCTCATCGAGCTGCGATCAGACACGAAGTTCTAGGAGACTACAATGCTCCACGCCGCCGGTCTCGAGGGCAGCCGACTGCGGTTGAGCACAACTCTTCTCTAGAGATCAGTCATGCGCAACCTTAGCACCGTGCAGGGCCAGCTCTTCGTCGTCATCAAGTTTCTGATCAAGAAGGTGATCAGCAGTCGAGTGGCCGGTCTGAAGGCCTACGTGGCCAAGAACCTGTTGTTACAAACGTTTTCCTCATTCAATCAAAAAATTCCTTTGTGGCCTTTTTATTAAAAGAGTAAAATCATTTTTCTTCGTTTCTAAACCTTTTCATCATCTTGACAGCATATTTTGTTGTTGCTGTTGTTTTTTAGTATACCGCTAGGCACGCTCATGCCACATGCAACTCCATATAAAAATCTGCTATCATCACGGACCAGCAGTAGCCACTAGGCATGGAATCACAGGTGGCGAGCTTGTGAACACTTCATACCGCACATTATTTTCTGTTAGCGATAAATAAGGCAAAATGAGGGAGATTTGACTAACACGGCATTATTCTCGCTTCGGCGACTTTTTAAACAATAAGCCTAATGGACTCAAAGTTAAAAGCGTGGGGTGATCGTCTGTCTTATTTACGTATCAATTTTTTAAACTTTCTCCGTAGGCATAGAAATTGCGCTGACAGGACACATATCAGAGAGATTCAAGTTAATTGATAGAAACCGCTTTATAGCATTGATATCGCCTGAAGAGTGAAGCTAAAGTTAGCGAAGGCTTATATTCAAATAGTTCTTTCTGAGAAAACATGGGGCCATATTACTGGGGGCCTTCTATTGAAAGCCGCTGTTTAACGCGATTCGTAAAAATCCTATGCAAAAAAATTTGACAGTAGGATGTGAGGGCATCGACAGGTCTGAGTAACAGTGACCAAATCCGGGTGAGCGCGTCGATTCTGAGCAACGGCAGCTGGGCGTGGGCTGACTGCGGCTGGCCGCTGCCGAGGCTGAACCTTGTCAATGGCGGAGTTTGGAATTCAGGTAAACCGGATGACCATACGAGCGTAGATCTTCTGAATTGTGTGCTAGAATTAAAGATTTTAGACTGAACGATTGTCCCGATCGCTACTTGTACTCGTATTACGGAGCCTGCGAATGCATTGATCTCTTTTGGTACTTTATTCGCTTTTAGTGCGCAGTCGACGCTCTGCCCGCAGCCCAGGTTCCTTACCAGCATTCCCACCTGTCAGGAAGCGCACAATTACGGAAACTCTCGTGATATCCACTGCTTCACTGATGGGTCTTAAATCAACTCGGTCTCTGGCTTCGGCTATTGCATCGTGTCTGGAGGGAGTACCGCGGCTACTTACTCCCATTTCACCGGCACGGGCTATACCGTCTTTCAGAACGAAGTTCTTGCTATCAGCTCCTTTGCCGCGGAGCTCCTGAGCTAGCAAATTTGGGGCAAGAGCATCACCTTCCACTCGGACGGCCAAACGGCGATCCACGCCCTCGGTCGCACCTCTACCTGCTCGCGGACAGTCCTTGACTGCATCTCGCAGCTTAACCGTTTAGGTGCATCTTACAAGGTGTCCCTAAAGTGGATCCCCGGGCACTCCGGGCACCCCTGCAACGAGCTGGCCGACAGCCTTGCTAAGGCCGGCTCTTCCGGGTCGCTTTTCGGCCCCATGCCCGCGGCTCCCGCCCCCAGTGCTGTCGTCACTGCTAGGATAAACCAGTCGGTGACCTATCTTCACAAGGACAGATGGACGAGAGCTCCTGATTGTCGTCAGTCTCGGTAGGCCGTTCCCTGCCCTTTGCCTGCCCTTCGTAAGTCCCTGCTTGGCCTCAACCGCAGGGACATCAGGGCTGTTACCATGGTCCTCTCTGGCCATGACTGTTTTGCTAGGCACCGCTACCTGCAGTGAAAATCCACAGTGAGGAGTGCCCCTTCTGCCTCTCTGGCAGAAAGCGCGGCGTATTTCATTCGTGACTGCCCTGTCTTTACCCAGGACAGGCTTAAGTATCTTGGACCAAACCCGGACCTCTCCGATGTTTGCAGAATATCTGCCAGCTCGTCAGTTACCTTTGGGCTATCGGGCGAGCAAACATTCATCTCCGGACCTACCGTAGGAGGATCACGCTGCAGGACCCGGCGCCACCGGATCCCCTGCACGACACCGCAGCGTTAGCTGCCCGTGGTCGCCAGGGGTTAGCGCAATGGACGGCCACCGCCCAGTCGCTGTATCCGGCCCGGCTGGATGCCCCTGCGCTTAAGTCAAGTCTTTAGTGCGCACTTGGCATGGGTACAGTCCAATTTTTTAAAGCATCTCTGAACGAATTGTATTTTTGAAGTCTAGAGTTTAAGCTCGTAAACTCATGTATTTTTTAGATTGAATCCCTTAAGCGTACTGGATACAATCTGATAAGTAATTTCTTGTAGCCTTTTAGAAAATGATTTCAATCATATTATTTTGCAATTACTCTGTCGCTAAGTAAAACGCAAAATCTTTGATTGATGCTTGTTGCTTGATGCTCATGACGTTAGACTTGAGTTTTATATTACTAAAATGTACTATGCGATCAAAAGAAATTTGCTTGCCTAAAAATTTAACGGACTCAATAGCTCTCTAGAAAAGCATTTACAACCGCTACTGGAGTGATAGTTGAGCCTACAGTAGATTTTTGTCGATCTCTGCTTAGCAACCAATGTGGTTTGCGCCTTAATCTCAACAGGACAAAATTGACACTTTGACACGAGCTTGTCTCACCTCGGGTAGGGTAAGTAGATGAATTGGACCCCCTAGAGACTTAAGGGGGCGCCGCCGCAGCACTGCTAGAACTTCCACCAGCCTGCCCGTCTGGTTGGGGGCGCGTGGCTCGGCGGTCTCGCGCGTCTGCCTTGCGTGCCACTGGTCCAGGTTCGACCCCGTGTTGTAGGTCGTTTATTTTCCTAGCGCGGTTTCTTGTGCAGGGTCACATTAATTTGGGGCCTTGTGCACGAATTAGTTGGGCTTTGAGCCAGTTGTGCAATTTACGCCCATGAGGGCAATCCCCCAAGGCATAGATAGTGTGCATTCCTGGAACTACCGTTTGTGCACCCTATGTGAGTGCGTGACTGGGTGCTATACTGGAATTCCGTTGCGCGCACCGTGTGCTTGTGTCTATGCCTGCATACCGTATTTAGTGTGACTGAACGCGCTTCAAGAGTCAGCGCAATGGACAGTCATGCCCAGTCGCTGGTTGTGGGACGATGTCGCTTCAAGCGTCAAGGTGCCTGCAGCCCTCCTGCAGATTTAGCTTTTATTTAGCCCGTCTGGTTGCTTCGAGGAGCTACTCGCTTCAGCACCCTTGACGGGCGCCGACGCTTGAACCCTCTCGGCTTCCTTCTTGGTCTGCTTTTTGGCGCGTTGCTTGGCGCTTTTGCGTTCAAGCCGGGCTTTCTGAGCCTCGTCGGATCTGCCGGTCTTGGCCGCGGCCGGTCCTTTTAGCTCAATGCCCACGGGTCCTTTGGATCCACTAGCAGAGCTGGCCCTCAAGGTGGTTTCAGGGTTGGTTGGATCTTCCATCAGAGCCGGCCGGTCCTACCTTCGCCACGGTAGATTCAATCAGTTGGAATCTTCCAGTTGAACCGGCCAGAAGTGAACTTTTTCGCAATGATATTATAGTGGATATGTAAACTGCTAAAGTCTTCGTCATATTCATGCTTTCCTGTGTCATAATATAATATGATTTATCCTGAGAGGAAAGAAATTCAAAGTTTTTTACTGACTTTGATACGCTCGTATTTCAGAAACAAATTCCATTGGTAGTCCACGACTTCTACAACAAGAGGCCATAGATCGCTGTGATAAAGACGGTCACTTTCGGGGAAATCACAAGACGCTGTTAAAGCTCCCGAATGTACTGATTAGCGACAACGGACCCCGGTTCGACAGCAACGAATTCGAGGATTTCCATCGAGCTGAGAGCATCCAGCACAGCCCAGCGAGTCGGTACTGTCGCAGGGCAAGGCGAGTCGAGCGCTTCAAATGGAGTCTAAAGGATCAAACGGAGCTAATATACTTATCCTACTTAATTGTTTTCCTTGCAGTTAAAAATGGTCCTATCATGTGATGTATGAGAGATAAGAGGAAACTCGAACCTTTAAAACGGTACTGGAAATTATAACTGAACAGCAAGCGGAACTTAATTTATAGTCAAATGGCATGATACAAAGAAGCGGACTTTGATCTAAGTTAAAATTTCTGCCATGAAGCTCCAAGTCAAGAAAATGCCGAGGCCTTAGTGTCAAGTTTTTCATTTTAAGAAAAAAGCGAAAAACTTTTTTGCTTTCGCCTTCGGTTTTCCATGAATTTAAAAAAGCAATAAAGTCTCTTCTACGCTTGTATTTAAGACAAGTAAATAGACAGCAGTAGATAAAATACACGAGCACCCATACACGAAATAGTCATCAAGCATCCACAAAAGCTGAGGTGTTATACGAGCTACTAAGCTATAGTGCAATTGCAGCGCCGCATTATTTACGCTCGTACCATGGTTCACAACGAGTGAAATTTTATCCAGATACAGTGTGGCTAAAACAGTTAGTTAGTTGGTTAGTTAGTTAGTTAGTTAGTTAGTTATTTAGTTAGTTAGTTAGTTAGTTATTTAGTTAGTTAGTTAGTTAGTTAGTTAGTTAGTTAGTTATTTAGTTAGTTAGTTAGTTAGTTAGTTAGTTAGTTAGTTAGTTGGTTAGTTAGTTAGTTAGTTAGTTAGTTAGTTAGTTAGTTATTTAGTTAGTTAGTTAGTTAGTTAGTTAGTTATTTAGTTAGTTAGTTAGTTAGTTAGTTAGTTAGTTAGTTAGTTGGTTAGTTAATTAGTTAGTTAGTTAGTTAGTTAGTTAGTTATTTAGTTAGTTAGTTAGTTATTTAGTTAGTTAGTTAGTTAGTTAGTTAGTTAGTTAGTTAGTTAGTTAGTTAGTTAGTTAGTTAGTTAGTTAGTTAGTTAGTTAGTTAGTTAGTTAGTTAGTTAGTTAGTTAGTTAGTTAGTTAGTTAGTTAGTTAGTTAG